>CM067313.1:30346556-30454850 GCA_034231615.1 Meghimatium bilineatum | reverse complement strand
AAATATAGTTAAGGCAATGTGATCTGGGGATTTCAGAAAAGAAGAATATGTAATCCGGGTACTTTAGGAAACAGGACAACATATTATTTGTACTTTATAAGATAAGACTATGCAATTTAGATACTCCATAAAATAACGTAGTACATCTTGAATTCATAAAGCGAGAAAATGAATTGATAGATCACAAAAAATATAAATAGTTTTATATATACGTTAGTTGTAAACCAGCTTCAAAGCACACTCTCATAAGTGCTCAGATGTCTCGTCAGTGGTTGACCAGGAACGCATAATTAAGATCGCCTACCGCACCTGCTCAATAGCAATAGTGCCATTCTACGTCCTTTCCCACGGCATGAACACCGGTACCTTGCTTGCTTATACCTGGGTGAATGAGAGGTAACTTTCTTGCTGGTGGATCGGTGAACCAGGGGTACCTTGCTTGCTGGTGACTGGGTGAACCAAGGGGTACCTTGCTTGCTGGTGGATCGGTGAACCAAGAGTACCTTGCTTGCTGGTGGATCGGTGAACCAAGAGTACCTTGCTTGCTGGTGGCTCGATGAACAAGGGGTACCTTGCTTGCTGGTGATTGGATAAACCAGGGGTACCTTGCTTCCTGGTGATTGGGTGAACTAGGGGTAGCTTGCTGTTGATTGAGTGAACCAGAGGGTTATTTTTTTTTTTAAGGATGATTCGTCTGTGTCGAAATCGAATCAGTATGCAAGTTCAGGTTGACTTTTAGTTCAGGGTTCAAAGTTCATGTAGACTTCTAGTTCAGAGTGCAAAGGTCATGTCGACTTCTAGTTCAGGTTTTTTTAAATTTCAGGTTGATTTTATAGTTCAAGGTCCAAAGTTCATGTAGACTTCTAGTTTAGGGTGCAAAATTCATGCTGACTTCTAGGTATGGTGCAAAGAATAGCTTCAATGTCTTCTTTCCATGAATGTCATAGGAGACGACTAGAAATAATTGAGAGATGAGCTGAAATCTATAAAATGTATTGTCATTGCATGTCTTGTCTCGATTTCTTACTATTGTCTTCTCTCAAAAAAAGTCCTAATGAATGGCAGAGAGATGCAATACAGCGAACATTGCACCTTTGTCTTTTAGTGGCAGACTCCTAGGTTGCGAGGAATGCTAGGTATGCCATCACTGTGGATACGTTAGCAGATATGACAGCAGAATGCTCAGACGTTCTGAGTCCAGATGTATATGCTACACAGCGGAGTGCACCGTATACGGACTGCACTCCATTTAACAGAATGGTACAGAGCGCGACTGTGACGGCCAAAGTACCGATTTCGATCCCCACCATAGTTAGTTTTCCTTCCGGACCGTTCAGAAAGCAATACCAAACTACTGAACGTATTTATATTGTCTAGAAAATTACTACAAACAAAAAATGTTAGGTTGAAGGCTACGTCCTCTAATTATACGCTACTAATTATTTATTTATATGCTGCACTCTTGCCAGGACTTGATAATCATGGGATGCTGCCGCACTGGAATGTCTCCTTTAGGAGGCTAAACATGCATCCATAAACTTCACCACGTCTTTGAGACAGCAAATCGCATGTCTTTGAGTGTCACCAGGTTCGCTCAACTGAAGATGATATTTTCTTTTGTCAGTAGGGCTATGTGATGTTAAAAGCTACCTGGTCACAGCTAAAGGAATTATTTAATCATCATCATTATTTCAAACAATTAACATAGCGCCAAGAAAAATATTTCTTTAATTCTCTTTTTGCTTTTTCTGACGGACCATAAAGAGCTAAGATATTCACTTCTGTGCTTATATTCACTTCTGTGCTTATATTCATTTCTGTGCCATGAAGTGCCACTTCTGTTCAAATGTACTAGCATGTTACATTAGATCTAAAATATTTCTGTATAAGTCTCTAGTCAGAGGCATTTCACTAGCTTACTAATACTCTCTGTGGTAACTTATGGTGCTACATGCCTTTAGGAATCTTAGGGTCATCGTATTTATTAGTTAACTCTAAAAATATACTGACCAATTGACCATATAGGACTATTTGATTCATTAACAAATTTAACATTGTGGCTGTGTTTTCGTTTATTCACATATTTTTACCAAATAATTTCACTATCTTACTTCCGTATCTCACAAGATAAACATGGTCTGGATTGTGAATCAGGAGCAAACGAATTAATTATTCTTATAAATCAATGACCAATCCCATGTGTACACTTACTGAACAAGTTTATGCTGATATTGATGACGATACGGTAATATCTTTAGTTGTCAACAGGTAGCTCTTGACAGCCCATACCCTTTCTGATATAACCGCAGATTCCTTTACATTGAACAACCGGGACGACAATGCAATTGGTACTTAAGTTTATTGGAAAGCTTGCAAAGGCAAGCTGTGTTTGTGGTTTACCGATACATTTTACGTCCCCAATGAAGACACACCAGAACGATAATACCGCAGGATTATTAACATTCTTCTAGAGTTCCAGCATTACTTCATGCCCAACTAATTTACAGTTAGTCCGTCAGTCTCTGTGTGGCAGTTATGTTAAAACTGGCATTCCCCTCAACCTAGGTTCTGTCAGAAATGTTTCGACAGGACATGTCAGCATGGAACATGTATAATTCTGTAGATAGATGCTCGTGGGAGTTTCATTGGAAAACATCACTATGTTGTCATATTAAATGTTGTTGCAGGTAAGACTCGTATGCTACTGGTAAGACCCACAGCCCTTTCTCAAACGTGCACATATAGGTATAGGACACCTTCTTCTTGGTTGATCATCAGTCAGGTTGGGACTCCGGATTCTATGATATAGGCTGCTGTCTGTTTTAGAGTTTCCATTGTGCCATACGGACACTTATTGAAACGACTAATTCAACAATGGCTGCCAAAATCACATAAATGTCATAAATATGAGGACAGTATCAAACAATGGACAAGTAGCAGTAAGTCTGTCAAAGTGTATCACATGAGCAGCTATAGTGTAGTGGCTAGGTGACTCGCCTACTTACCAGTTTATTCTCATTAGATATGTTCAGATAACTGTGGCATCAATTAAGGATTGTACAATTAAACTTTAAATGATTGTCTCAGTCTCTATAAAATAATCAATGTTATAAAGGCATTTTACACCAACTCACATTATTGTGTTCAAACAAACACTGAGAAGTCAAAATGGTTCCAAGTTGTTACGGGCGTTAAACAGGGATGCATCATGTCCCCATTACTTTTCTCCGTCGCTATTGATTTTGTCATGAGAAAGAGCACTGAAAATGAGCTGACAGGAATAAAATGGATTAATAATACCGTTCTCGAAGATCTTGACTACTCAGATGACCTGACCCTTTTGAGCTTGACAATCTCCAACACTACTCAAATCAGATAGGATTGAAAATCAACACATCAAAAACGCATATACTAGATTTTACGAGATCTAACGACAACATAGAAATTCAAAATGTTCCATTATTAAAAGTCAACAATTGTACATATTTAGGCACCAATTTAGCATTGGATGAAAACTCATCAAAAGAAATTTTACACCGTATTGCCCTTGCAGCGTCTGCTTTCAATAAACTACGCAACATCTGGACGTCAAACACACTAAGAAACACCACAAAACTCAAGTTGTTTAACTCCAACATCATCCCTATTCGCTCATATGGGTGCGAAAGTTGGAAAGCCACAAAAGCCAAAGATAAGAGACTCGACTACTTTGAAAACAAATGCTTACGTACCATTCTGAATGTTAAGTGGAGTGGCTTTAAATCTAACACTACTATAAGAGAGGAAAGCAAACAAACCTACATATCTTCCTTCATTAGACAAAGGCGTTGGACTTACATCGGCCATGTTCTCAGAATGAACAGCCTAAGAATTCCCCAGCAGTCACTATATTGGATGCCATCTGGAGTAAGAAGAAGAGGGAGACCTAGAGAAACTCTACGAAGAACCATTAATAGAGAAAGCATGTCAATGAACCTAATCAACACGCAACAATTGAAAGACCTGGCAACACAAAGACAGAAATGGAAAGCTATGGTTTCTGCCCTATGCGCCGCCTATGGCCCTGGAGGAACATCAGTCTCTAAAAATTAGATTTCAATAATCGCTCCCTACGAAGGTAGAGTAAAGGCGTCATAGTTACGGGATACACTCTAAAGGTCAGCTACTTTTTGGCCAAACACTGGCTAGGCAGTTGAGCGCTTGTGGATTCCTTCTCCTGTAATACATGTAATCAAATACTGCATACATCTAGTCCGATATTAGGTCTGTTTAGAGGTGATTAATTTGTGTCGATGTGGACTCGCAATACCTTCTTTTACAGAGATGAACATGTGTGTCAGATTTCCACTATATGAACATTGAAGCTGAAATAGTTGTGGCTGTTTGTTCCTTGCTATTTGTTGTATGGTCGCGCACTGGGACGTCATTGCCAGTGTGATTTCTTACAGTTTAGTACATTTCCTAATAGTCTTGTTTTAAGTGCCGTGCTACTTGGGTATTAGGTATGTATATTATCCTCTTCGCACACCGGACAAGTCCATAGGTGCTCAGATCTCCGCTTCAGTAAATCTCTCAGAGTATACTGGCTGATGATTCCGGTTCTATGTGGGTTCACTGCTCTTTTTGAAATCTTTGTCAGGAGTTCTCTACGGGCTACGCCCATCCTCACTCCCAATTCGCGCATTCTCGATATTGACTCATGCTCATTCATCTCAAAATCCTCTGATCGTGCTACTTAGACCTACGTTATATCTGATATACGACTAAATGTTGGATAAACTCAAATGGAGATTGGAGAATGTATTGACGTGTCTGGAATGCAATTTGGATGAACCGACGAATAACTAGCTAGTGACAAGCTGGACCCTTGTGTCGGACTCTCAATCCATGATCCGCAAAATTCAGAATAGATGTCTGCGTGATCAGTGTATTCATCATATTAGAATTTCACACCTTCAAGGACTAAATGGATATTATGCACTCGTCATGTCGGATTTGAAGGTATTGAGAGACACGACAGACTAGCATCAAAAAAACTTATGGTTATGCAATGAGTGTGCTGTCGTCGGTTTAGATATCCAGTAATCACACACATAAATATAAACACCCGTCCATCCAGCATAATATACATAAACAGATATCCACAGAAAACCCACACAAACATACACAAAGATACACAAAGATACACAATCATAAACAAACATACACAAACATACACAAATATACACAAATATACACAAACATGCACAAACATACACGTACATACACAAACATACACAAACATACACAAATATACACATACGTTCGCCTGTGTGTTGCCGGGGCCCGAAAAGGGAGCAAAGAATAGCAACACTGCTGACCTTCCACACATGTCGTAAAAGGCGACTAAGGAGGTTATGGGATGGAGTTGGCTGTACCATCCCATATAGGGTCAGTGACCCAAGTCCATGCTGAAGTCGGATGTGTCAGGCCGAAAGGCGCAGATATCACAGCAATGCTGTAAACCATGACACAACGCATTCCGTACATCCTGCTAATCTGCAGGAGTTTGAGAACGAACGCAGAAGAAAAAGAAGAATACACATACGAAATAAACCCAAACATACACATGACCATTAGAAGACCACTGTTCCTCAACATTGATAAAAAAAATGTCAAGTTTTAAATTATCGTCAATGAAAAAAAAAGTCAGATGGTTTCTTGCGTGTGTCTGCAAATACGGCAGAAAATGTAAAAACCAGTCTGTACAGTCTCAGACTCAGATGAGTTCTATTGAGTTCTCTCATGAACCTGCAAACAAGATCCGCTTTTTTATAAAGGGATATTATTTAGCTAAAGGGATATCATTTATACTTGCGTGTAAGGCCGGTCCCCGTCTCATTTATGCCATGCATGCTTTTACTTAGCTTATGAAAAGGTACGGTATAAGTAGCATATAAAATGCGGTACATTTTCGTGCGGAACATGATAACTGAACGACTAGCATTCTCTCTTAAACATTGATCAGAATCTGTGTATTTTTAGTGTATTGGGTATTGTGACTGTAGCCGGTAGTTTCACGTTATTTATGTCTATCATAATGCATCCGTGCTGGGCGCATACACCACGACCCATTTAACACAGTTACAGAAAATGTCACTATATGAAGCTTGTTTCTAATCACGTTTCTGTTTTATATTTTAGTATTTTTAACTATATATTTGATACATTTGGAGATATTATGAAATCTTTAATTTTTGAATGTAATGATAATGTTTTATATATTAGTATTTTTAACTATATATTTGATACATTTGGAGATATTATGAAATCTTTAATTTTTTAATGTAATGATAATGGCCGATTTTGTTTATATAAACATTAAAAAATGGACAACGATATAAATATTTTACGAAGACACGGCATATGAAACATGTTTAGCCTCTTTACTTACGTGAATTGAGCAAGGCGTGACCCTTGCCATTAGAGGACTAATAAATTACTTCAGTCTTCAATGTCATTTTCAGTTTTATCTCTCTGTTAGATTTCTAAAGGTTGTAGATGCTATTCCTATTCGTATGTTGATGTCCTCATCAGATGATAGTGTGCAGTACAATTCTCTGTGTTTTTGTAGATGGTCACTATTATCGCATTTCACATGTGGCTAAAAATTGTGCCCTCCGTCCAGCACTGAATGTGTAGCATGTTCATGTAAGGAAACAAATTATTCGCATTTTCCTTAAAGACTTCAGAGAGTTTATTATTTCCTGAAATCTTGACATTGAACAAGTTTGTCTCAGAGTTCTTGATTGGTTGGCATATTGAGTTCAGTCATTACTGGGAATCTGAGAGATGGTTTTTTTAGCTTGTCTTAGTTAGTCTTACCTCAGAGTAGAGGTCTTCAACAAATCGTTCTGTTTATTTATATCCGTAATAGGAGCGCCACACGATGGCTTTATTTTATTTATAGTTATTTTGGAGATTCTGAGACCTGGGAAATCTTCAAATTATACATGACTTTAGAGTCGAACTTGACTTGTATGTAGCTATAGCTATTTACAAAAGTGGGGTATCTTAACGCCGCCCCACTGGTCATCTGCTGTTGGACTTACTAATCACGAGAAAAGAGTGTATGTAGAAAATATGTCGTGGAACTAACTTGCCTCATTGTGTATACGTCGAAACGTTTTCACAAAGATAGCACTAGGCTGCTATATTGAAACGAAACATTATTGTGTAGGCCGAGTGACGTGGAAATAATGCCACAGGTCGATACTGGGATATTAGAGATGTCATTGGAGGAATGATCGTAGTTCCACATATTTATATATAAAAATAACCAAGTGCTTAACGGAGCTTAAGAAGGGAGGATTTTCACAAGTAGATGAAGATGTGACACGTTTAGTAATAGAGACACGCGCAAAGGAATTACCAATGACTTGGCAGGCAAGCAGTTAATTGCTGGATAAGTTGACCAGTATTCGGGAATATTATATTATTGCAGATGTAAAGAATTCATTGCTTGTAGCGGACTATCATAAAGGATTCATTGCGTGTTCTGGACTATGACTTCTTCTTCTTCAGCGTTCATTCTCAAACTCCCGCTGGATTTCTCTTGTAACAGGACAATGCTCCTACAAGATTTCCAGTTGAATATAGTTCAGAGAATGGAAATGCGTTGTGTTGCCGTTTTATTTGCGCCAATGGCCAAACACATCTGTCTTCGGCGGGGACTATGACTAAGGCACAGAATATCTGTGTGGAATAATGACAACATATTTTCTGAAGATGTTGGTTAGCGCTCGATAGATAATGATTATATTAATGATGCGCACAAAACATCTAGTCACATTGGAAATAATAATGGCGCTTTTTCTAGATAAGACTTGACATTACGCTGACAAAAATGAAAGTGGGAAATAAATCAATAATTTATATATAAGCAAGGTTTACGACAACTTACGTATCACTATAAAATATGTTCTGGAGTTGTGTCACTATATTTAATCGGCAAAGAAGCCTCACACAAAATAAAACCATGAAACAATGTTGTTAACTTCGAAAACTATGAATGACTTATACGAAAACGGAACAAATAATGGACAATAAATTCGAAGAACTAATGTGAGCATCTTGGGAAAAGATTCCAGAAAAACCAAATGTAAGACTCATTAAAAATATTCAGCATCACCAATGATCTCTGTGGGTAAAAGGATTATTTATTAATTGGATAATGAAGATACAAAAGGCTGAGAGAACTATTTTCAGATTTTGAATTGACTGATATCATTTTAGAAGGATCTACTGATAGCTCAGAAGAATAAGGGTTCACTGGTGATTCAGAGGAGCACTGTGAACAACATGGAAGAAGTTTCTTTCTTTCTCTTTCGATCGGTCGCTTAATATATGTCTATGTCTGTAATTTGGACTTCTCAAACTTCACCGTCATATGTAGCTCATACTTGGTCCATAGAACTTTGATTGTAATGTTATTTCTATAAATCAGTTTGTTGGTCTCAGCATCTCACATTCAGAACAACTCCCCTAGGAGTTTTTTTTTTTTTACAACTTTCAACATGTATCTCTTGCGTTTTATTTATTAATTATCAGACAAACAGAGATAAGGCAACTTTATCTGTAGGCAATGTGTGTGTTACCTGTGACCCCAGAGGTGTATTAAACCATTCACGGTAAATTCAGTTTAACTCAAAGCGTATTGACTTTCATTCGGTCCATCATTTAGTGCATATACAACGGAAAATTCAGTTCAATTCAAAGTGTATTGACTTTCATTCAGTCTATCGCCCGTTGTTGCCGGGCCCGAAAGGGGAGCAAAGAAAATCAACACTATTTACCTTCCACGCATATCGTAAAAGGCTCCTAAGGAGGTTATGGAATGTAGTTGGCTGTCCCATCCCATACAGGGTCAATGACCCAAAGCCATGCTGAAGTCCGATGTGCCAGGCCGAAGGCGCAGATATCGCAGTAATGCTGTAAACCATGACACAACGCATTCCGTTCTCTAGACTACATCCTGCTAATCTGCAGGGGTTTAAGAATGAACGCAGAAGAAGAAGAAGAATTCAGTCTATCATTTATCGCATAGACACAGAAGATGACACATACTATGTACTCTCCAACATGACTAGCTTCGTGATATTTAGAATATTAGTGCGACCCAGTGAATGATCACTTGTAATTTTGCGATACTGGTAAATCTGTCTACTCTCTAATTGTCGATAACATCCACACGTCCGTGCATGAAAATAAAGTAACTCTCTTCAGGTTAGACTGCCGACTTCAACCATTGCCTAATACACAGCTGGACTGAAACTATCTAAGCTCATAAGAAAATGGAATTCAGATGCATCTGCTAAGAGAATGTACAAGTATTGGATGTAGCTTTTAGCTGTGATTGTTTTTTTAATACGCTAGCATGTTGCTATTCTCTTTCTTTGCTGTAGTATTTTTTTTATTTTTTTTGGATTTCAGTAACATTTTAGGAAGAGATTTTGGAGCTAGCTTTTTTCCATGGAGGTGTTGGCATTTCACTTATTTCATTAATACATCATTTGCGATGAGGAAGTGCAGCGCTAATTTAATTATGTGCTAAAGCTTTCTGTGAGACAGTTTCTGTTTGGTAATCTTGATATGTGTCGGAACCATCTGAGTTTGTGTCTGTTAAAGTAGCCTAATGTTAGAGGCCCGCCTACCTACTTTCTGTTTTTATCGTTTCTATTTTATCTTTTGTTTTAAAATTTAACATTGGTTATTTACATTTCATTTTGTTTGTTAACCTTTCTAATTAGTGTACATTTTTAACAATTATAGCATAATATTGATTCAAGAATCATGTTAGACAAATATATTATTTTTTTCTCAATTAAACACATTTATTCCTCAATAAATGTCAGATATATCCAATTATTTTTTCCGCTCTGTGGCATTTATATTTTAGTTTTGTTTCCACTATTTCATTTGATAATACTGTATCCTAAATTGTTAATATCCTGATTGTATTTTATGGTGTATATTTTGCAATATATTAATTGTAAGCTGAATGTTATTATCTGAACATAAATTGCTTTCTTAATGGCAGTTTTTGTGCTTATTATTATTATAAAAATTCACAATGTATTTACAATAATATCATCTTTGCGCAATCAAGTGGAGTAAATGCCTAAAATTACATCTGCGGACTTTTTAAAATGAATACAATAGATTACATTAAATGAAACAATACGGCGCTGACATTAAAAACTCAAATACTATTCATATGTTTTGGCCCAACACAATCTCAATGCAGACACAGTGATGGAGTTTTTTACCATTTATTATAAGAAAACAAGTGGACATGCGCAGACAATGGCAATCAATAAAAAGTAATACTGTTGCAAAACTGCATGAAAATAGTACTTACGTAGGAAACAGGTAATGAAGTTTTACTGAACAACGACTAATACACTATGACTGTCGTATGCTCACGTGAAATAATAATACACAACACTACACAGGATATAATCATACAAATAACAATACACAGGATATAACCGACGTTTCGACCAAAAGTCCTTTATCAGAATTAGAACATAACATCAAAAGACGACGAGCACAAATGACAACGACACACAAGAGTCCAAGTGAAATGTGGATGTGATATGCCGGAAGGATAGGAACGGGAAGTACATAAAAACGTAAATATATGTGGAAACGAAACGAACAGAATGATGACGTAAATGTCGGAACAAAATGAATAATTACAAAGACCACACCAACCGAGAGCTAGACAAAAGATTAATCGAAATTGAGTACAAATGGCTTGAGGGTACCCAACATTTCTACCCATCTCAAAGTTAAGACGATTTTCTAGGGGGTACCTAGATCTATCATCGGTGGTGCAGGATTTCATGTTAGTGACCTTAATATCAAAAACACCAGGGTAACAATCGCGGTTGAAGTGTGTGACAACCGGAGTATGTGTAATGTGCTTGATGGCATGAAGATGATTACAGAAGCGGTCACTCAATCTTATGCCAGTTTCACCGATAAACTGCTTGCCGCAGCGTTTACATATTATAACGTAAATGGAATTACGGGATTCACATGTAAATGCCTCATCAATGTTGAAAGTGGCCTTGCGAAATGAAATGGTGCATATCTGAACCACATAAGGACATATGTAGCAACGACTGCGTGAGCAACGAACAGTACCGAAATTGCCAGGAATAGAAGATCTAAGGTGGCTGTGGACCAAGGTGTCCTTAATATTTTTGTCGCGTCTATAGACAACCAGAGACAAGTCCTGAAAATCGGCACTGGTGTTATGATCAGGCTGGAAAAGGGAATAATGTTTAAGCAGGATGGGACTGGACAATGGAGTTATGGGGATGAGCAGTAAGGACAGGTTTAACTCTATTAGATGAGAAGGAATAACCCTTCGAATTACTTAAGATATCGAGGCAAGATAACTGGCGTACACAGAGCCAAACTGATGAAAGGCTGCTGTCGGGGAACTAGCGTCTACGGAAGAACTCAACCATCTCAAAGAATTTGTCGAGAAAGTCGTCATTATCGACTTTCTCAAGCAACAAGTGACGACAAAAAGAAGCTTGGAGTACGGCAGATAGTTTTAACAAGCGGGGGGAGAATGAGTAGAAGTGTAGAATAGAAAACTATGTGCATCGGTACAGATATGCAGACATCACACCTATGTATGGATGTCAGTACTACCCTCAAGTGGACAATGACTGAAAAGACGACAATCCAGCAATGAAGAACCTCGATTGCTGCGCCTAAAGAATTAAAATGTATAGCACTCATCGTATAACCCAGGTCTATCTCTTTCTGACTTCTGCCTTTTCCAAAAATTAAGAAAAACTTAAAAGGGACACATTTGCGATTCTGGTGATGAGATTCCAGCAGCCGAGTAGCTAGTTGTGGGAAAGCATTTTTGTGAGGAGATTACAGCAGCCAAGTAGCTAGTTGTGGGAAAGAATTTTGGTGAGGAGATTACAGCAGCCGAGTAACTTGTTGTGGGAAAGGAATTTGGTGAGGAGATTACAGCCAGCAGCCGAGTAGCTAGTTGTGGGAAAGGATTTTGGTGAGGAGATTACAGCAGCCGTGTAGCTAGTTGTGGGAAAGGATTTTGGTGAGGAGATTACAGCAGCCGAGTAGCTAGTTGAGGGAAAGTATCTTATATTTTTTCCTTAGTGGTATGTAGCTGAGGTCCTACCTTGACGTTTAGGTATGAAACTGGAGGATGCCTATGTTTAAAAATAATCACATTTCAGGAAAAAGGGTATTCCGATCTTTAACTTGATTCTTGATTAGAAACTGGCCTCACAGCACGTGGGGCATTCACATAAGTGCTCCGCCCTCTGTTCCAGCAGACATCTGACTCAATGTTGTTTCGAGTCAAATGTCGCCGAAAGAGACGTCGACATCAGCGCACAACTCTGGCCCTTGCGACAGGTTTCTTTGATGTTCCGCCCACCCACGTCGTGCCCGTAACTAGTTTAAGCACACCGTTGGCCTGTCGGAGAAACATGGTAACTGTTATCGAAGGTTACGACTACGGGACTGTATAGATGACATGCCATGAAGCTTCTATAAGAAGATAACCTCAAATAAAGGCGTGTCATCTACTAAGGTTTTCTGTTGCATGGTTGGTTTGTCTAGTGAGCCATTGGTGAGACCCACAGATGTAACCGCATGCGCAAATCTTCAAACAAATGTATTACCAATGCATGAATATTTCGTATTTTTGCAATTCCCTACTCGGAGGCACAACTTTTCAAATCATATTAGTACATGACGTTATGCGTCCAGATAAAAACAATGGTACATTTTTTTTTAAGCAGCCACTTTTTGCCAATAATACCTCAATTCCATAGCTCAAGCGATAATCACAGAGACATCTGAAAAAGTACTCATGCGTACCAAATGCCACAGTGTCTGATTCTGCTCACCTTGTTAAACTAAGAAATTAATTTAACCACATCGTGACGGAAATCCTCGCAGATATGAAAGTGTATGACATGTAACTAAAAATGAAAATAATTATAGCTTTAAAAAAAAAAGTTACAAAAAATTAATGGACACAAAATGTTTCTACGCGAGAGCATTCGTTTAAAACACACATGTAATCAATCCAAAATACTTGCAGGAAAATTAACAATTTAATTACATCTGAAGACAGAAAAATAATATTCAACAGCATTGATCCATCCAAATGTTGATTGACATTTCAACGTTTATTGATAGATCAAAGCTTATTGTTATTGATTTAACAATGTGTATTCCTGCTTGTTTGCAGCTATTTGTTATTAATTCAGCTTCTACATTTGTTATTTATCCATACCTTGTTGTTAAGATCACAACTTTGTAGTGCTGAACCATTCGTCCGGATGCCAGGAAAACGTCTTACAAATAGACTGTTCTATGGTGTGCGTGCGTAACCTATCAAGGATTTCTCGCAAGCACTGCAGCATTGACCTAAGCTCTTAAGAAACTACATATCTTGACCGCCTATCCTTGCATGAGAAATTCCGTGCAAGTATTAAAAAATATGAAAAGAATAAAACGCATCATGTTCGAAAGACATACAAACCAAAGGAAATGAAAGACAACTTTCTTTCGTATCAATACCTTCTTGATTCCTAATCAAACAACAACCTGTTTTCTTAGCTCTTTTTGCTAATTTTACTTTTTATTGGTCTTACCCCGCTTTTTTCTGTCTCATAAAAACCAAACCTAGTTGATTGTTTTTAGGCATTCTCATCTCTCGTTCTGTTTGTGTTCCTTCTCAGGCTCCCACCGGTTCTATTTTAAAGCGGGACAGTGGCACTACTAGATTTCCAGCAGGATGTAGTCCATATATCTCTCTTATAGCAGGACAGTGGTCCTACTAGATTTCCAGCAGGATGTAGTCCAGAGATCTCTCTTATAGCAGGACAGTGGCCCTACTAGATTTCCAGCACGATGTAGTCCATATATCTCTCTTATAGCAGGACAGTGGTCCTACTAGATTTCCATAACATGAATGCGTTGTGACACTTTTTTATTTGGGTCAATGGTCCCATACAACCGACCTCGGCGTAGATAACTAAACCATTTAGTGTTTTTACCCATTTAGTGTTTTTACCCATTTAGTGTTTTTACCACTTGTCACCGAACGTGGACGTCTGTAACCACTGTACAACACAAATATAGAGGAGAACTATGTGGCAGTCAATGGTAAATTTGTATGGAGTCTGATGGTCACATTTCCAAACGTAATGTTACAGTCCTCTCTCGGAGGGCAGCGGTTGTCCAGTTTCCTAGTCAAGTGTTTACATCACATCAAGAGGTTGAAAACTGCGTGTCTTTCTCCAGAAAGACAAATCCAGTATTAAACAAACAAATCAAATTAAGAAAGATTGTACAACAAGTGCTGCAGAGAGTTGTATACATACAGATGTATACAGATTATATAGGTACAGATGGTAAGGCTTAAAGCAACTTAAAAACACCATTCAAGATAGGCACTTTTTAAAATTCTAGTAAATAATGACATGTCAGAAACATGTAGGGAAAAAGTGGTATCCGACATGGGTCAGTAATATCTCCAACAATATTTACAATAGTGGTTAACGATTTAGGAGAAGAACAATGTCATGGTAAGAATAGCCTGTCACAGTTTGCAGATGATGCGGCATTCTGGCGTTCAGACAATAACTTCAGATAACTAAAAGTATGGATTCAAAGAAAACTAATTAAAATAACAAGCTTAATGGAAAATAGGAGTTTAAAATGAATGCTAGCAAAACAGTAGGAATGCTATTCAGCAGAAAAATGGTTCACACTATTAAAATTAAAAGCAAATATATTTATAATCACCATCCGTCTCAGTGGATTGCCGGCTGGCGTAGGCGATCATTGTTATTCAAAGCTCTCTATCTCCAGTATTGTGTATGTTCGTTGTTGTTTTCCTACCGTGCCAAGTCGTTAAATTAGCTAATATTTTCTCCCGTTGTCGCCCTCTGTGTGTTATTTTCAATCTTGCCTGTTGTGACTATGTTCTCCAAACCTCCTTGTCTCATAACGTGGCCAAAGAAATTAAGATTGTCTATTTCTTATATTATTTATTTTCCTTCTTCTTTTTCTTCAGCGTTCATTCTCAAACTCCCGCTGCATCTCCCTTGTAGCAGGACCATGGTCCTACTTGACATCGAGCAGGATATAGTCCAGAGAATGGAAATTCGTTGTGTCGCCGTTTTATTTGCGCTATTGGCCCGACACATCCGTCTTCGGTGGAATATTATTGATTAAGCTCCGTTTCGCATTTGATTCTTTCAACACCTCCACAATATTTATAGTTAACAAATTAAATTCACTCTATCCACAAAATTATTGTGGATGGTGATAGGTCCAAGGTTCAAATGATAAAATATTTAAGTTAAATAATCGACAGAAGAAGAAGGACACTAAATATTATTAAGTATATGTGTGGTAGCCGATGGGGCGTCAACTAAGACAATGGCATCGTTCTTTAAAGCCTTTTGTAAGAGGCACATTATAATATACTAGAACTGTGTTATAGTTGACAGGCCTGTCCAATATCTCTGTTTCTCAGTTCAAATAGAAATAATACAAAATAAGGCTCTCAGAACAATAGCTAGGGTGATCCACGGGACATCCACTGAAACAATACAAGTAACACTAGGACTTGTGTGACTAAGGTTAATAAAGAAAGAACTAAGGCTTAACTACGTCTAAAATAGGAAATTAAACAGCACATTAACCATTAAATCATTTCATAGATCTGATAACACTGGTAAGTTTTCAATTGAAAGCCGCCGATCACAAGCACGAGAAGATATCAAGAGAAGAACGCAATGGTGCTGGCAAAATTAAAACAGATAAAGAAACTATGGCTAGGTACTAACATAAGAACCAAATTGTGTTTACTACGAACATGTGTATTTCCTGTGGCGACACATGGACACTAAATAAAACAGTGGCCAAGAGAATAACATCATTTGAATTAAAGTGTTATAGAAGAGTTCTGAGAATACCATGGACAGCGAAGAAAACAAACCAGGAGGTGTTACGAACAATTAACGTCTAGGAAGGCTGGCTTCTGAACACCATATTAAAGAAAAAGCTAGTATTTTTCGGTCAAATTAAGAGACACGACGGCATGGAGAGAGTGTTATTGGAGGGGATGATAGAAGGCAACAGGGGCAAAGGCCGACAGAGACGCCATTGGATAAAAGACATTCAAGAATGACTGCGTATGTCACTAAAATATGCAGGACAACGTGCTCAAGACCGCGGAGAATTCAAGAAATCCATAGGAAAGACTACGTTCTGAAAAGAATATGTCACTTGATGATGATGATGATTACAAGCAAGAAGGTGAACAGATAGAGAATGTGACTAAATACCAGAGTTTTAGAGTACTAATAGGTTGTAAAAACCAATATAAGACAGTTAATGCATGCATGGAAACTAATAACATCAGTGACTGGTATAACTATTTTGGTACAATAATCGTAATGGTCGTAGTTCAACCCCCATTTTTTGTGTGGGAAAAAATGTAAAGAATCTTTGACGCATCACAGGGCACGGGGAAAAGCATCTTCAATGAACATGACAGTGCATCCACTAACGGCACCATGACTAGCAGCACCACCACTGTTAACAAATCCTCACAAGAAATAATGCAATTAGCCTGCCTGCAGATGAGAAGGCAGCGGTAATAGTCAGACAAAGCCAAATTTGATACTGTTTTCCATATAATCTTCATTTCACTCCTCTACCACATGTTCTGCTATGATGTCATCATGTGGTGTGTGTGGGGTGTGTGTGTGTGTGTGTGTGTGCGCGCGCGTGTGCGTGCGTGCGTGCGTGCGTGTGTGCGTGCATGCGTGCGTGTGTTCGTGCGTGCGTGTGTGCGTGCGTGTGTGTGTGTGTGTGGGTGTGGGTGGGTGTGTGTGTGTGTGTGTGTGTGTGAGTGTGTGTGTGTGTGTGTGTGTGTGTGTGTGTGTGTGTGTGTGTGTGTGTGTGTGTGTGAGAGAGAGAGATTGAGAGAGAGAGAGAGAGAGAGAGAGAAATTAGACATGAAAACAAACAAAGATACAACAAACCAGAAAAACGCTTTTGTCTTTATGCGCAACGGAGGTTGAATTGCGTTCATTGTACCCCTATTTCTTATCTGATATAGCTATAAAAAAGCCCGTAATAATTATAAAACTAAAAATATATCAATAAAGCATATAAATTATATAATTAAAACATTTTTAAAGTAATCATAGATTAGTCTAAAGGAATGGAAACTCCATCAGGTGTAGGAGTTTTGATATCCGGAAAGAATATAAAGAAGGGCTTACAGCTAATAGAACGTACATCAATATTCACAGCTGAACTAGCAGCAGTATTAAAAGAATTCGAAATAACCCTTCTAAAAAGTAACAATTATGACTCATTATCATCAGTAATGAACATGATTATCAAAGACCAGACATAGTAGAAAATAAACTATGTATAACAACCTTACATCACATATGTGGGGGAGGTTAATGTAATGTGGATTCTAGCCCGTGTAGGAATAGTTAGAAAATGTGGTCGCAAAAAGGGGAGCAAAGAGAGTACGTCAAAATGGAACTAAGATTAATGTAGGACTTGGCAGATCTTAAATCAGAAGCATAATAAAGGACACGATCGATAATGAAGGAGTAAATATACAGAAGAACAGACTAATAAGACATTAATGCACAAAAAACAACAGATATGCACATGCTTTGTTAAAGGGACTATCTAGGACTAGTCAAATTCAGGACAATCTGAAAATCATCCCAGCTACTAGGGAACTTTTACAACTAACGATGGAATCCATATTATATCAAATACTGAACCAATATGTCAAGACAAGACTGTAAAACAGAAAATTCAATTCAACATTTCATTCTTTATTGTCATATATTCCACCAACATCGAGTAGACCTAACTCTTTACTTCTTCTTCTTCTGCGTTCGTTCTCAAACTCCTGCACATTAGCAGGATGTAGTCCGAAGAACGGAATGCGTTATGTCATGGTTTACAGCATTGCAGCGATATCTGCGCCTTTCGGCCTGACACATTCTACTTCAGCATGGCTTTGAGTCACTGCCCCTATATGGGAAAGGACAGCAAACTCCATCCCATAACCTCCTTAGTCGCTTCGTACGACATGCATGGAAGGAAAACAGTGTTGTTATTCTTTGCTCCCCTTTCGGGCCCCAATTCACACACAGGCGTTACCGTGTGTCACTCTTTACTACCTCAATAATAACATCCAGTGTACCCAAAATAAAATGATTGGCAGTGATGTGCCAAAATATAGACTAAAACTAATTAAACTATTTATTACCAGAACTATATATCTATTTTCATTTCCACTTGTGCCGTTAAGCGTCGTGGGGTGGGAGAAGTTAAGTTAAAATTGCCTATTTTTTTGGCCATTTGGATGGCAATGGCCATGGTCAGTCCGTGTATCTTTAAAGTTTCTGTGATTGTCTTTACCCATATTCTTCTTGGCCTTCCTAGTGCCTTGTAGCCAGATCTTCTGCTCTTGATTGCACGATGGGCTGGTTACGTTGGTTCAATTCTCATGATGTGGCTAAACCACCTGATTTGCTGTAATGTAGTCTTCACTTGGGATTGTCTTTATTTCCATCTGGATATCTTCCTTTCTCCGTCGGACACTTTTGGTGACACTTAAAGCTTTCCTCAAACATCTCATTTCACACACTCTGATCTTGTTTGTTGTCACTAGTCTTTGTCAATAGTCATGTTTGGCATTGGTAACACAAAGTTGGTAGAACATTACTGTTTATCAATTGATGTTTTACAGCCATGCAGATTGATGGATGTTTATGTATTGGAGAGAGCTGGTAAATCACAACATTGGCTTTCTGACATCTTGTTTCGATTTCACTATCAAGTTTGCCATTCTCAGTATATTTTGATGATTTGGGTAATATTCCCGGGAATTGTCACCAATTGCTCTTACTTCCTATGTTCAGTGGATTGTTTCTCAGAGCTTTCTTTCATATCCAGGAGACTTCAGATTTCGGCTTAGTGCAATGCATATTGAAGAATTCTACACAGAGTGGATATGTCACAAGATGAGCTGATAGTTTGAATGGGTCACCCATTGAGCGTCTTTCCTCCGACGAGGTGCGTCGCACCGAGCGAACTATTCCTCGTGTAGGAAAACCTTTCTATTACTACCCTTCGTGTCCCTATGTTCTATAATTTCTACTGTATGAGTCGTGTTGGGCAACGGCGACAGTCGTATTAGACTAGGTTTTCTATGTTCTCAAAGACAAAGACTTGCTCCGTGTCAACGTTTCTCACATCGAGCGTTTACCCTTCTTCAGTCAGATATTTGAACAATATGTTCCTTGATATTTATTCAATTCTTTTCCTTTGTGCAATGGGGAGCTGTATTCAAAGAAGTTTTCCATACCCAGGAGTAGTTGTTCAAGTTGGTGTATCCAACCCCTAGTGAATCCTACTTTTGAATGGGTCAGTTGTGCTGTGACATGTGGGCTTCTGTGTATTCTCGAGCATGAACAGCACTTCCACCGACTGGATGCGTGCTGGACAATTGTCATTTCATTGCTGTTTTGACGGTTTTTGTACACAATGCTGCCCTCTAGCGCGTGTTGCCTCAATAAGGTTCGATGTGTACTCACCGTATCGATGGGAAATGTACCAATATCAGGACATCAACATTGGCACCAATCCAATGTCTATGCATTTTGGAAAATACCTAAAGTGTTGGTCAGAAACACAGCACGAGCAGCTGTATTTCTGTTTCCAGTGCGCACCTCAAAGATGTTCTTCTAGGAGCTTGGATATCTTCTAATCATGGGTCCGCACGAGAGAAATGCTGGGCCTTTTGCCCTTCCGCTTTTATAGCTTTCCTAAAACATATCATTTCACACAGTCTAGTCGTTTTCGCTTCGTTAGACTCTTTGTCCAGGACCATGATTGAAAGTGGTAACACATTGTTGAAATAGGAATACCGTTTATCAATGGACGTTTTCGTAGTAAACACTAAATTTTTTTAAAATGTTATTATAAAATCTTAACTATCAATGTTAAAAATAAATATCTAACAATATTACAAATGGAAAGGACAATTTTTCATGTTACGGTCCAACAGGGACATTTTCAAAGAAACTCATTACAATTTTTTTTAAACACATAACCATAAAATTATTCAGATCTAGGATGACTTGGACACTTCACCAAAAAACATTGCCAATTGAAGAGACGCCACTCATGTCTAGTAAATGACAAATTACGTGTGTTAAATATGTGAGCATGTGTTTGTACACTATTGATAGACAGAAATAGACTTAGATCAATGGACAATTGCCAGGGGTGATGAAATAATAGGTAATATATAAGATCAAGTGGAATCCCAACGTGACAGAATAAAAATGGAAAAGAAGGGTTGGGGGCCATTAATGAGTAATGTCAAGATGGTTGGAGGAAGCGGGAGAGAGAAAGAAATAAAGGAGGAAGAAAGAGTATATGAGAAAAAAATTGTTTAATTAAATTTGTAGCTGGGGATAGGGGCGGAGCTACCAATAGAAGCAGAGACTATAGAAATGTGTAGGGAGCATCAGCAGTTGACTGCGTCTGGAATAGATGATGCATCATAATATACAAACATCCACAAACAATAACACAACCAAACACATATATGTACATGCCATCTGAATATAAACATCACTACATATATATATATATATATATATATATATATATATATATATATATATATATATATATATATATATATATATATATATATATATATATATATATATATATATATATATATATATATATATATATATGAGTATATACATATTTTTTTTAATTTGTGTCTTTAACATAGTCCATACATAGATGTGAAAGATACCCACACAAATTGCACAGGCATGTAAATTCAGCCACACACAAGTAAGGGTTCACACAAGAATAAGTATAAATAATACCACAAAATTCAGATACATGCATTAACATAATCAAGCACTCACATAAATATGTATACATGCATTCAAATAAACATTTTCTCTCATAAATACATGATGCAATAATATGAACATTCGCACACATAGAGGTATGTATATACATTTACATCTATTACGATAAACTTCTGCTCACATGAAGATATCACACGCATTACTATAACATGAGCATATGTAAATATACACATGTGTGACCCACAGTTGTTGTATGTATACATAGAATATATCCATTTATCTATCTATCTATCTATCTATCTGTACGCTGTGGCCCTTGTTTGCCTTACGGCGTCAGGGGTAGAAGAGTTCTCTGGAGATGACCATCCTGTGTGCTGTTTGTAAGCTTGTTCCTGCGGCTTCTTTGATTTCTGTGACCCATCTTTTACATGGTCTGTCTCTGGCTTTATAGCCGTTATGTCTATGTGTCGTTGCCATCTGTGGCATGCTGTCTGTTGGTAGTATGGAAGCGTGTGAAAACCACCTAATCTGTTGTCTTTTGATGTGTTCCAATACTGTTATTGTCGTTTCTAATTCTATAAATAGAACCATGTAACATAGTATGCATATACAAATACATATTCATGTGTGGGCAAACATCTGTTTAACAAACAAGTATACTAACAAATTGAGGAAACGAAACAATAACAAAAATCGAGGTATGTATATGACGGAACAAAATTACTCAATACGGTATCATAATACACAATTAAAAGATTGGAATACAAAATAATCACATGTTGACACAAATAAACACCAACGGCGTAATACAAATACATAGAAATATAGCACACACAAAATAATTATTAATGAGCGGGCACAGAAACAAACAATTGCAAGGATCACTAAAATGCGGGAGTAGAGGTTATTAAAATGAAGTGGGTAAATCAAACAAATTGGTGATGGTGATGTTCATGGTTGGCATGTGGTTATAAAACTCCCAGATGACAAATGAGCCGATATTCAAAAGACACTAACATTGCGGTCACCAGAATAGCAACGTAACAGACCAGTTACAGAAACATCAGAGCTACTATGATGTGAAGAGCTGTTGAAATGATTGGCCACCCACCAGGGAGTCACGATGATTCGTGATATCTCTTAAATATTCAGCGAATCTGTCAGCCAAACGTCTACTAGTTTCACCAATATAATTAATATCAAAACGCTTACATATGATAGAGTATATTAAATTACGGGGCAAACATAAGAACGAGTCTTGAATCTTGAAATGTGACTTGGAGAACTGTAGCATGGGCGTTAGAATAACAAAAAGGCAAGTAAAACAATTCCGGGGACAAGGAACAATTCCTAGGTGACCTGCAGATGTTCACAGACTGGAATGAACCAAGAGATCACGAAGATTTTTATTCCTCCGAAAAGTGACGAGGGGGAGAGAGAGAAATACATGACTATATGGGATCTAGTTGGAGGAGAGAGAGAAATACAGGACTATATGGGATCTAGTTGGAAGAGAGAGAGAAATACAGGACTATATGGGATCTAGTTGGAGAATAGAGAAATGTCGTAATAGAATACGTTGTGCCGGCATGTTATGCGGATGGAAAGTAATAGCAAGTATAGCGCGGTCAGATGGATGTTTAATAGATAGTAAGAGGGCAACTGAACGAGAAATGGGTAGAATGCGTTGTAAAGATGATGACAAGATATCTTCAGAATATAAGCGACGGCGGAACAAATATAACACCCTGTGAGCTTGGCACAGGTAATCCGCGTCGTCTGAAGCAGCTGAGAAAAAGGGAGGGAATTGCGACAAGACATTGGGTGAGATGTTGTATAAAGAAGAAAGCTATGAGAAGCAGTGAGATTATAATGTACGGACGTGGTAAGGGATGTAGATCCTACGGAAACACAGATGTCAAGGAAGTCAAGAGAGGTGGAGGAAATAAGAGAAGTAACTTTAATAACAGGATTGGAAACCACTAACAAAGTTTATGAAACGGTTAGGTCCTCCAGAGAAATCTCAGTGACTCCAAAACCATCATCAATGTAGCTGAAACTGAATTTTGGTGAAACTAGTAGACGTTTGGCTGACAGATTCGCTGAAAATTTAAGACATATCCCAAATCATAGTGACTCCCCGTTGGCCAATCATTTCAACAGCCCTTCACATCATTGTAGTTCTGATGTTTCTGTACCTGGTTTGTTAGGTTGCTATTCTGGTGACCGGCAACGTCAGTCTTTGGAATATCAGCTCATTCTTCATATGGGAGTCTTACAACCACACGCCTTGAACATCACCATCACCGATTTGTTTGATTTACCCACTTCATTTTAATAACCTATACTCCGTATTTCACTGATTCGTGAATTTTTTGTTTCTGTGCCCACTCATTAGTAATAATTTTTGTTTTTGCTAGATTTCTGTGCATTTGTGTTATGCCTTTGGTGTTTATTTGTGTCATCATGTGGTATTTCTGTATTCTAATCTGTTAAATGTGCAATATTATACAGTATTATGTAATTATGTTCCTTCACATACATATCTCGTCTTTCGTTATTTTTTCGTTTCCTCAGTTTGTTAGTATAATTGTTTTTTTAAACAGATGAGTGCCCACACATGTACATGTATTTGTATATGCATATTATGTTACATGGTTATATGTCTCCATACAATTGCTTTGGGTCACATATGTGTACATGTACAAATGCTTGTGTTATAGTAATACATGTCAATATCTTCATGTGAACGAATGTTTATAGTAATAGATGTATATCTCTATGTGTGCGAATGTTCATGTTATTGTGTGTATGTATGTGAGAAAATGTTTATGGGAATGCATGTATCTGCATTCTGTGTCATTATATACGCTTATTCTTGTGTGAATACTTACTTGTGTGCTTATGCATGTACATTTGTGTGCATTTTGTCTGCGTATGTTTTATACATCTATGTATGGACTGTGTTAAAGATATACATTTTTTAAAATATGTATTTAATGCACGTATAAATATATATATATATTGATGTTTATATTCAGATGGCATGTACATATATGTGTTTGGTTGTGTGATTGTTTGTGGATGTTTGTATATTTTGATGCATCATCTATTCCAGACACTGTCAACTGCATATGCTCCCTGCATATTTCTATAGTCTCTGCTTCTATTGGTAGCCCCTATCCCCAGCTACAAATTTCACTTTATTTTAAATTTCATGTTCTCTTTCCTTTCCCCCCTTTAACCCCCCCCCCCCCCCCCCCCTCAACCATATTAAAATTACTCTTTGGCGGCACCCAACTTTTGCATTTATCTTTTCACGATGGGCTTCCACTTGATCTTCTATATTACCTATCATTTCACCACCCCTGGCAATTGCCCATTGGTCTGTCTATTTCTGTCTATCAATAATGCGCAAACACATGATCACATATTGAACGCACGTAATTTGTCAATTACTAGACATGCGTGGCGCGTCTTTACTTGGCAATGTTGTGTAGTGAGAAAAATGTCTACGTCATCGTTGTTGCGAGTATTTGTACGGTTTTTGTGTGTTTTGTTATTGTTATGTGTTTCTTGAGAAAGGTCCCTGTTGGACCGTAACTTGGAAAATTGTCCTTCTTGTTCTTTGTTTTATTGTTAATTATTTATTTTAATATTGATAGTTAGGATTTTATGGTTCCTTTTTAATTCATTTAGCATTTACCACGTTTTCGTTTGGTTGGACATCATCTGATATTTTGGTTATACACATTGCGTTTTCTTGTAGTCATGCAGATTGGTGGATGTTTGAGTAATTCTCAAGAGAGAGCTGGTTAAGTTACAATATTGTCTTTCGGACAAATTTGTCGATCTCTCTATCGCGTTTGCCATCCTCTGTAAAATCAATTCCTAAATATTTGAACTCTGAGACATGGTTTAGATTTGTATGCTTGACAGAAAACATTTAATTTGCATAATGTTCTGTTTAACTTCATAGTGTCTATTTTTGATGTGTTTTGTGTCATGTTTAGTGTGTCGTAAGGCAGACAGGCTAGAGCTGTGGTCTCATATCCGAGAAATTCATGGTTCGATCTTTGTTAAGGACTGGTTTTGTTTCTGTCGGATGGTAATTTATAAAAACCCACCCTGTACGTGCCTTGGCGACAGCAAGAGCTTGCAGCCTTTATGACACAGATACAAAATCCTCCCGCTCCAACTTCCTAACGGGAAACATGCAGCATTTGACAGATTCTTTTTAACAGTGACATGTTGTATTGTTCATAGGTTGTATGGAACATGTATGCATGTGTGTCGTTGTAATTCATTTTCGGTTTCCTATATTAAACTTTGACCATCTGCAAATAGCAATTCGCTTAATGCGCTGTATTCTTCATGTGGTTTCTCTGTAGTGGTGACTTCGTTTCTTGGATCTCCTTCTTTAGTAATCCTGTCTATGAATATTATGAACAGCAGTGGTGATATACACAGCCTTATCAGAACAAAAGTTCTGACCCTTCCAGTCGCTTATGTCATACTTACTCCCGTTCTTCTCAAGTCTACGTCAAGACTCCAACTTATTATTCATGACTTCTCATGATGTTTACTCTTACTATCATACGCCTGAACAGTGGAATACTACACAAAAAACGTCTGGTACCATGATATCCGTTGGCACTAATTGTACGCATATTATTTAATTCCATCTCAGATACGCTGAGGTTACTTAAAGATAAATGCCAACACGGCCAAATATAACCAACATAGAATCCGGTTTTAGGTTGACATATTTCTGCCTCGATAAGAGGCTTTAAATTCCCACTTAAAACAGCGAAATCCACGGCTCAATGAAGAGATAATGAATTTTTAGAAGATTACCTTATTATAGGCGCTCTTTGGGTCTACTGTCACCGCAACAGACTCCTGTTTTGACTGGAATCCATCGTAAGCATTGTATGCAAACGTGGTGGCATTATTGCATGTACCGTTACCAGATTAGAAGCTGTCCATGGTGTTATGAAGAATGTCTTCATTCTCTAGGTGGTACACAAACATTTTTATATGGCAATTATTTTTCTAACAATTTTCTATACACGTTTTCCAAGACTATGATAAGATATCTGCTAGGAAGCCTAGGATCCTTTCCCTGTTTATGGAGAGGTCGCGAGTAACTATGGAGCTAATCCTCTGGCACTGTGGCAATATGTATACTGCCATTTAATGCATCTCGCCGAGCTGCTGAATGTGATTGCATTGGACTTCACTTTTACTGTGGAGAAGACACAGATCTGTAGCAAATATTAGTTATGTTGCGTTATTTGGCTCATTAGTGGATGTGGGGTTTTTGATTGCTTTGGTAATAATATGTATATAAATAATGAACGTTATGGTGATATGACACGCGCTTGTCCTGATGTTATTGAAATCCACTAACGGATATATGGTATATATATTACTTGTTTTAGTACGTGCTAAATGTGTTTCACTTCTGCATATGCTGAATGACTGGGATTGAATTGGTCATTTGGTAATTTGCTTATCAATTCATTAATAACGCCATTTATATGTCGAGCATGTGTATTATCACTTTTCGTTTTAAACGTTCTCATTCACTTTACATTAAAATTGAACACACGTAACATCTGGTATTTATTATATAGATGAATCATTTAATTGTGTACGTCTTTTGTGATTATTTGGAATCTCTGTGATAACATTTGTATTTCTGTTTTTTGTGATTTTTTTCTTATGAAAATAATCTCTATATTCTGATGTATCATGAACGCATTCTCTATTCTGGTGCATCATTGACGAAATTTCTATTCTGATGTATCATGAATACATTCTCTATTCTGGTGTATCATTGACGCAATTTCTATTCTGATGTATCATGAACGCATTCTCTATTCTGGTGTATCATGAACACTTCAACTCCAGTGTATCATGAACACAACCTCTATTCGAGTGTATCATAAACACAATCTCTACTCGAGTGTATCATAAACACAACCTCTACTCGAGTGTATCATGAACACAACCTCTACGCGGGTAGATCATGAAAATAACCTATATTTGAGTGTATCATGAACATAACCTCTACTCGGGTGTATCATGAACATAACCTCTACTCGGGTGTATCATGAACATAACCTCTACACGGGTGTATCATGAACATAACCTCTACTCGGGTATATCATGAACATAACCTATATTTGAGTGTATCACGAACACAATCTCTACTCCGGTGTATCTCCCTGATAAAATGTCTTGATGTATTAGCAACAACATGTTTCATTTTCTAGTTGATTTACACTTCACATTGACTTGATTTACACTTCACATTGACTTGATTTACACTTCACATTGACTTGATTTACACTTCACATTGACTTCATTTACACTTCACATTGGCTTGATTTACACTTCACATTGACTTGATTTACACTTCACATTGACTTGATTTACACTTCACATTGACTGATAAACGTAACAGGACTTGAGGGGAGATATATTTTATATTCAAAAAGATCTCTTTAAATACGTGTACTAGAACTATTCACTGGTTTCAAATGTGTACATATACTCTTGTTGTCGGTGAAAAATAGTGAATCTGTGTATAGAGTTTGTATTGTCAAACTATTTTAATGAAAATGTCACAGTTGAAATCTCACATGAAAATTGTCATTGTGCTGTGATCTCCCTTGAGGAAACAGTTGGACATTCTGGAAGCTATTAAAATAGGCTCAACAGTCTTTCCATTACGGTTTCATGGCACGTTTTAGGGATAAATTGGAAATGGGATTACATTAAGATCATAGGAGACATCAATACATGTCGAATATAGTGCTAGATATAGACCATACGAGCTGTCTTATACATGGAAGGTATACTGTCTTATACATGGAAGGTATACTGTCTTATACATGTACCTTATACTATCGCATACCTTGACCTTATCTTGTATTATACATGTACCGTATAATATCGTATACCTGGACACAGGGCCGGCCCTAACAATTGAAGGGCCCAATGCGGAACGGATTGCGCGGGGCCCAGTCTGGGTAGGGAAGAGGATAATAAAATAAATTCTAATATTAATTTATGGGCCTATGAAGAGCGGGGCCCTATGCGGCCGCATAGGTTGCAATGGCCTAAGACCGGCCTGCCTGGACATTATACTGTCTTATACATGTACTGTATACTATCGTATACCTTGACCTTATACTGTCTTATACATGTACTGTATACTATCGTATACCTTGACCTTATACTGTCTTATACATGTACTGTATACTATCGTATGCCTTGACCTTATACTGTCTTATACATGTACTGTATACTATCGTATACCTTGACCGTATACTGTCTTATACATGTACTGTATACTATCGTATACCTTGACCTTATACTGTCTTATACATGTACTGTATACTATCGTATACCTTGACATTATACTGTCTTATACATGTACTGTATACTATCGTATACCTTGACCTTATACTGTCTTATACATGTACTGTATACTATCGTATACCTTGACATTATACTGTCTTATACATGGACTGTATACTATCGTATACCTTGACCTTATACTGTCTTATACATGTACTGTATACTGTCGTATACCTTGACCGTATACTGTCTTATACATGTACTGTATACTATCGTATACCTTGACCGTATACTGTCTTATGCATGTACTGTATACTGTCGTATACCTTGACCGTATACTGTCTTATACATGTACTGTATACTATCGTATACCTTGACCTTATACTGTCTTATACATGTACTGTATACTATCGTATACCTTGACCTTATACTGTCTTATACATGTACTGTATACTGTCGTATACCTTGACCGTATACTGTCTTATACATGGACTGTATACTATCGTATACCTTGACCGTATACTGTCTTATACATGTACTGTATACTGTCGTATACCTTGACCTTATACTGTCTTATACATGGACTGTATACTGTCGTATACCTGGACCTTATACTGTCTTATCGCCCGTGTGTTGCCGGGGCCCGAAAGGGGAGCAAAGAATAGCAACACTGTTTACCTTCAATGCATGTCGTAAAAGGCGACAAAGGAGGTTATGGGATGGAGTTGGCTGTCCCATCCCATATAGGGTCAGTGATCCAAAGCCGTGCTGAAGTCGAATGTGTCAGGCCGAAAGGCGCAGCTATCGCAGCAATGCTGTAAACCATGACACAACACATTCCGTTCTCTGGAATACATCCTGCTAATGTGCAGGAGTTTGAGAACGAACGCAGAAGAATAAGATACTGTCTTATACATGGATCTTATACATATATGGACCGTATATTGTCTTATACATGGATCATATACTGTCCGATAACATTTTTGTCATTTTCGTACAAGCTGACTGACAGTCACTCTTAGTTTGATATCAATATAACAGGCATGTACGCAGGTGTACTTCAGTACAACAGAAAAGTATACAAACAGATTGTCTTCAATACAATAGACTAGTATACAAACAGTAGGTTTTTTGTTTTTACTAAATAAACAATTAGAAGACAAAATTGATGCCTTTGAGATGTGGGTATATAGAAGAATAGGGAGAACATCATGGAAAGAGAAGAAAACAAATAAAGAGGTGCTAAAGACACTTAATATGAAGAAAGAACTATTAAGAGAAAAAAAGATCAGGCAAATAAAATACTTTGGACACATTAAAAGACGTGACACCCTATTGAAGACCTTACTTGAGGGTAAAGTCAAAGGGAAGCGAGCAAGAGGTAGGCAGAGATACAAGTGGGAGAGTAACATTACACGATGGACAGGTTACAGTCTAGCAGAGTGCACCACCAAGACAAGAGACAGGAGATGTTGGAGATACGTTGCAGCCAACCTTCGTTGCGGAGACGGCACTTGATGATGATGATGAGGTTTTTCGTACAATATACAAGTATACAAACTTGGACATCAGAGATAGGCTTCGGGTATAGATAATTAGTTGAACTGAAGTAAAACTGTTACCTATAATTTATCAATTCGACAGAAAGAGAACATAACGGAATACAAATAATGAAAAATCCGCTGAAGATTGAAATGTTGGACCAATGGCGCAAATAAAACGACGACACAACGCATTTCCACTCTCTAGGCTACATCTTGCTGGAAATCTAGTAGGACAATTGTCCTGCTACAAGAGAGATCCAGGGAAAATTTGAGAATGAACACTGAGCAGGAGGAAACAATGAAAATAATATTGCAAATGGTTTATGGCTACAGACATTTCATAACAGACTACTCATAGCTAGAGTGACATATTGTGAGAGAAATGCAGCGCTGGTTTGCGATTGCATTACACTTGATTTAGAATAGGCTATTTCATCGTCATTTTTCTCCGGGTATTTTAACTAAGTTAATTTGAATTTAATTTCATGTGACACATACTTATGAAAATATAAAAAATGAATAAATAACAGTAGTATTTTTGCCAATGTCACTTTTCTAAATAATATCATTTCAATGAATATACTTACTAAACCATAATTTGTGCCCGACGTCCGTTGAAGTTTCGCCTCCACGTCCATCTCATTTCGGCTAGACATAGGACATCTCATCTCAGCTAGACATAGGACATCTCATTTCATGTGTTCCTAGTAAATCTCATTTCAACTAGACATTAAACATCTCTTTTCATCTAAACCTGGGACATCTCGTTTCAGCACATCCTAGGACATCTCAATTGTATCCGTGGCTTGATTCTTGATTATGAACAAGCGTAACAGCAATGGGGACATTCCCATATATGCTCTGTTTGTGTTCCGTCAGCTATATAAAAGTGTATAACTTGAAACGATGTAATAAAGTTTTTCTAATAATATTTAAAAAAAATTTAAGTCCTTTAACAAGGTTCACGAACACATATACATCAAAGACGACAAGTAGGTACGGCACAACTTGCGTTCACTTGTCTAGTAAATAGGCCGAAATTATAGAAATGAAGTCAAAGGTGACACAAACAGGAAATGTACAGAAATATGAAGTATACAAAAACAACCGAATACCTGTGAAAACGAGACAGAGAAATGACGGAATAAGCCGATATTTTGCACATGTCAAGCGCTCCTTCATGACCAAAGGCTTCAGAGTGGCCACATTCATATATATATAGCGGCTCTCAAGCGCCAGACGGGTCTGGTCGTTGGAGAAGCATGCTTTGATGACCGTCACCTGAATATCATGGGCGCCCCGATGGCCTGTGCCGTTGAAATGAAAGTCCACATGATAGCCGGAATAGTGTTTGATGCTGTTTAGGTGCTCGCAGAAACGGTCAGCAAGCCTCCTACCAGTCTCACATATGTACGTCATGGCGCAGCGCTTGCAGATGATGGCTTAAATGACATTCCGGGACAAACAGGAGAAACTCTCCTCAGTGGAGAAGGTGGCCTTAGGGAATGTGACGGACCGGGTCTGAATAACATACGGACAGGTGTAACATCTAGGGCGATTGCAGCTGATAGTGTCAGAATGAAAGGGGACATCAGACTTAAGATAACCCCGAACCAGTAGATCCCTGAGGTTCTTGTCCCGTCTGTATGCAACCAGAGGGGTGTCACAGAACACTTCACGCCTCTCAGGATCAGACTGGAGAAGGAGAAGGTGTCAGAGTAGAACATAACACACAGCCGCACTATGCGGTGGAAAGTCAGAACAAGTTTGACCCTGTCAGAGGGAGAAGACCTCCTAGTGTTAGAGAGGGTATCCTGGCGGGAGAGGCTGCACACCCGAGACAGGGCAGACTGAAGTACCCTGTCGGTGTATAAGCGGTAACGGAAGAAGTCCATCATCTCGTAGGCTTTCTCAAGAAAGTCATCCTCACCATTACACAGACGTCGGAGACGAAGAAGTTGAGAAAATGGAAGGGAATCCCGGTAGGCAGAAGGATGAGATGAGGTATATAGGAGAAAGCTGCAAGCATCAGTCGGTTTGTAGTGTACCGATGTGCTGAGACAGGATGGTTGAATGGTGATAGATATGTCCAGGAAGTACACATGGAGGTGGAGATCTTGGATGTGAACTTGGTGGTCGGGTGAAAGTTATCAATGTACTGAATGAAGCGTGATAGGTCAGCCTCAGCCATGTCAGCGATACCTATCCCATCATCGATATACCTATCCAACATCAATGGGAAGGGTCCACCATAGGAGTCCCAAACCTGGTGCTCAATGTGGTCCATAAACAAGCAGGCATAACTGGGTCCCATCTTAGTACCCATGGCGACCCCACTGATCTGGTCGAAGAAAAGCCCATCAAACTTAAAGGAGTTAAGAGTAAGTACAAGCTCAGAAAGACGGATAAGAGAGGAGGTAGACACATAGGGATGAGGGTACTTGTCGAGGAAGAACCTCAAGGCCTTGAGGCCATCAGAGTGAGGTATAGACGTGTAAAGGGAGCAAACATCGAGAAGGATGTGTAATTTCGCCATATCTTTTCTCCATGTATACGAATGATATTATGCGAAACATAGAAAGCATGCCAGGAATAGCAGTTGGAGGTTACTATCTGAATATTCTAAGATATGCTGACGATATAGGTCTGACTGCAGGAGCGAACAATAACTTCAAGCCCTATTAGACATGGTAGTACAAGAAAGTGAAAACAAAAACCTCAGTCTAAACAAGAGGAAAATAGAAGTAATGGTTGTTTCAAATACATACACAACGCCAAAATGCAGTATTTCTATCATTGATGTAAAATTTAATCAAGTGGGTAAAGTCTAAAGGTCTAGCATAGTTAACAGTAATGACACAGCTGGTAACATTCATTAACGACTCATTGACTTGATATATCAGAGACCTCTATATATAAAATAGAGGTCTCTGGTTTTTTTCTAGTATATAATACGCTTCGATATCCATCAAAAGTCCCGTATGTAAATCATTCATGCCCTGCTGACTAGGTCCCAACTCCGCTGGACTGGCCACATCGTCCCTATGCCAGTCAAGTGCCTTCCAAAGAGATTATACTTTGGGGAGCTGTGTCATAGTAAACGTTCATGAGGACGACAGAAAAAGCGCTTCTATGATCACCTAAAAAACTCACTCAATCACTGCAGCATCGATCCTAGCGCCTGTGAGACTACGGCCCTTGGTCGTTCAACTTGGCACACCCAGATCACTGCTGACATCACTAAATTTGAAAAAAAAGAAAGAAAACTGCGAGCAATTTACAAGAGATGGAAGTGGAAGGACAAATCCGAAAACTCTCCTACCCCGAACCCTCTGCACTCCTACATGCACTGCAATAGAACTTCCCTGGCACGAATCAGACTCATCGGACATCTACGAACTCACAAACCAAATTAGACAATCACAAATGTTTTGTTGTTTTTCTACTTTTTTATCATATTTATTGTTTTTCATGCCATACTCATCTTCGCTTAATTTAAATAATCATTAAAATATGATATTTTACAGAGGCATACTGGTACTTACTAACGTAAAATGTTTGTAGTTTACGGTATTTTTACATACCTGTGAATTTTGTTGTTGTTGTTGTTGTCTGTGTGTTGATCGATCGGACCATAGTCACAGTGGTTTGAGATTATACACATTGGAAGTCTTGACTAAAATGGCATCTTTTATACAGTTTCAGTGTGGTTGAATACGGAAAACGTGTTGACTCAAGTTGCGAGGCGAATATATGTCAGTTTAAGTGAACCGTTTTGAAATCCCGTTTGGCCGCCCTGTCACATGATAAATACATTTCATGTCTCAATTTTTTACTTATGTCTTTTATTATAGAATCTCCATGGATAAAGGAGAGATTCAGGTCAACGAAATGTGCACATTTGTCCTTCTGTGGTAAAAGCGCAACGGAGAACGTCAGATGTACTAATGAGTCACTGCTAATGGGTCAACAAACCTGACAGAAGAATGATGTCATACTTCTCCCAAAAGTTCCGCTATGCACCTGGAAGGACGTGGCAGTCCTGGGATACTATTGCACTAAAATGTCTCCCATCGAGGATGGCACTTACATTCAGAAATTCTCTTACACAATCATACTTTTAGACAAATTACCTTATACGATCACGTGTCACTTCCGTCACTTCATGTGTCACTTCCGTCACTTCATGTGTCACTTCAGTGGACGACCTCTGCGATTGTTAGAAAGAGATAATGAGCTGTTCAGACTCACCAGTTCACCACTAAAAGGATTAATTCAGCATCATCATGTGTCCAGACCTACCTACCAACAGCTTAAATGAATTATCTCATTTATGGGGTGCAAAGGGAACGCATTGCTCTAGGCAGATCCAGGGTTAGCAGATAACCAAGATCCCAAATGTATCTCCACGCGGTGCACCCTGGAAACAGAAATACAGCAGCTCGAGCTGATTCTGGCCAAATCATTTGGGGATCGTGTCCGAGAATGTGGAGGTAGCAGATGGAAAGAGATTTGCCTGCACAAGAGGCAGACAATATCTCCGACACCACCAGCATCACCACATATAGCGACACTGTCGACATACAGTGAAGCTAGTCAGTCCAGTCCGAACATTGGAGGGGCGGCCCGTAAAAGTTGAAACATGGCGAGAGACAAATAGATTTCATACAGAGTACAATTAAACAATGAAATGGCAGAACAACGCTAGAGGGCAGCGCGAACTGTAAATAGAAAGTGAAAAGTCCCTAGGAAAGGGGAACTACAAGCTCCGTCAGCTCGAGACGAGCTTCTAGCTACCTGTGTTCCTTACAGGCAGAGACCCAGACCCATTCATTGGCGTTTGGTAAAGCAAGAAGACCTAATCCAACTCTAATGTCGAGCCTTCCTAAACCAGAAATATGCTCGCGAAGAGAAAGGGTTCTGCACCCGATGGGCTTAGGCTAGAAAGGGACAACAATGGTAGTCCTGGCCCAATTCTACTGTCAAGGTTTCCTATACCAGAAGTACACTTGCAGAGAGAAAGGGTTCCGTACCCGATGGGCTCAGGCACAAAAGGGACAACGATTTAGCCCTGGCCCAACTCTACTGTCAGGTTTTCCTACACCGGAAATACACTTAAAGAGAGAAAGGGTTCAGTACCTGATGGGCTCAGGCGCTATTGGGACAAGGACGCTCAGCTCGAGAACGCCTTGCTCTCAAACGCGTAGTGTGAGACTCGAACTTGGACAAGGGGTACACGATGTCGGTGAATGACACCTCGGCTAAGAGGGCGAAAGAGCCAGGGTCCAACTCCTCTGGTGAGTTCTTCCACTTAAGGAACCAGGCTCACAGATGAGAAACGGTTCAGTACCCAATGGGCACAGGCACATCACGTCCAATTACACGAGGCAAGTTCACAGACAGTGGAACACCTCGTGCGAGTCAGACGAGAGCAAAAATCGTCTGGGCGAAGAGTCGCCACTACGCGTGCCTGTAGACAGATATAGAGGCTTTCACAGGCTAAGGGTAGCCCACCCGAATTGTCAAGGCATGCCGAAATCGGATGTGCTAGGCCTACAAGGCGCATAACGGTGGCACAACGTAATCACGCTCCCGGCGGAAATCGCACGGATATCCGTGATGGTTACAATAGAGCGAACACAAACAAACATCATCATCATGTGTCTAGACATATTCTTATTTATCTTCAAACGTATTGTCTGAAAAGATGGACAGAGTATTGCAAGGAGCTGTATAACTGCAAGTGTAATCCTGACTACACGATATTTCTGAACTAAACAACAGAGAAATAGGAAATGCAGAAATTCTAGTAGATGAAATAAAAGAGGCCATACGAACATTGAAAGGAGAGAAGTCACCTGGTGTAGACAACATTCCAGCAGAATTGTTGAAATACGGGGGCATTAATGTGGTAAATATTATGACCAAAATATGCCAAAATATATGGAACACAAAACAATGGCCCACTGATTGGACACAATCACTAATAATACCAATTCCCAAGAAAGGAAATTTGAAAGTGTGTACAAATTACAGAACAATTAGCCTTATAACACACACCCGTAAAGTGATGCTCAAAATACTACTTAACAGAATAAAACAAAAGTCGGAAAAAATAATTGCAGAAGAACAAGCTGGCTTCAGAGCAAACAGAAGCACTGTTGAACAAATATTTAATATCCGAACACTAATCGAAAAACATATTCAGCACCAACGTGACCTATACCACAACTTCATTGACTTTACAAAGGCCTTTGATCGTGTTTGGCATGATGGTCTGTGGCACATACTGAGGAAATTTAATTTTGACACCACAATTATAGACATTATTGAAGCTCTGTACAAAAATGCAAATAGTGCTGTCTTGTCAAACAATACAATTGGAGAGTTATTCAAAACAACTGTGGGAGTTCGACAGGGATACATAATGTCCCCAGTACTTTTTAACATATACTTAGAGCACATCATACAAGAGACATTACATGATTACAACACGTCTATATCGATCGGAGGTCGCCCTATTTTCAACTTGCGTTTCGCTGATGATATTGATCTTATAGCTGGGTCAAAACAATCATTGCAAGAATTAACATCAAAGTTGGAAAAAGTTACCAGCAAGTACGGAATGGAAATCAATACAGATAAGAGCAAAATCTTGGTAAACAGCAACGACACAGAAAACCAGACTAATATCATGATGAATGGACATAAGCTTGAGGAGGTGAATACCTTTAAATACCTCGGATCCAGTATATGCATCGATGGTAAATGCAAAGCAGAACTAAAAATAAGGCTGGAGATGGCTTTAGCGTCCATGTCAAGGCTAACTGTGATTTGGAAAAGCAACATCAGTGTTGGAGTGAAAATCAAACTGTGTAAGTCGCTGGTGATTTCTGTTGTGTTGTATGGTTGTGAGAGTTGGACACTCACTGCGGACATGGAGAGAAGATTACAGGCTTTCGAGTACAAATGCTACAGAAGAATTCTACGAATTTCCTATAGGGAACATAAGACCAATGTGTACGTAAGAAATAAAGTAGAGATGTGTGCAGGAGTTCAGGAGCCATTGCTTTCAATAGTGAAACGACGAAAACTAGCATGGTTGGCACATGTATGCAGGCACGATTCCTTGTCAAAAACAATACTGCAGGGAACTGTCGAGGGTGGAAGAAGCAGAGGAGGCCAAATAAAGACATGGACAGACAACATCAAGGAATGGACAGGGCAAGATATTTCCACACTCATCCGCAACGCTGAGGATAGAATTCCCTGGAGGACTCTGTGTGTTGAAGCATCCAATGTGGTACCCCTAAGACCCTGAAGTGTTATGGGTTTATTGATTGATTGTCTGAATACTTTCAACTAGATACCCGTTTGTATTTCCCCTTAGTAGATACCCTTAGTCAGACCGGTCCGTTGCTCCCGAACTGCCTTTTGTTCTTTGTGGGCCGTTTCTCGATCACAAAGTTTAACTGTGGAGGTATATTTTCATCGTTAAAAACCACTGCTTAAAAGGTTAGGTTAAACCCCGAATAGTAATATTTTTCTTTCAAATTTGATAATTTTAGTTTTTTTGATCCATTTGAAAGTGTAAACAATGATACATGTCTAGATGTAATCATCCATCTGGAAGTATTTTAATTAATTTTTTTAAGTTTCCATGGTTACTGGTTATTTGGGTAAATTAATAAGAAAACTAGAAAGGTGAGACCATGTTCACAAGCCTATGGTCACAAGAATCTTAGATAAAGTATACAGTTTACGTTATAAGGAACACATCATTTATATAAAATGGCAGAATATATATACAAGAATTGGAGGAGCAGAAAGATTAACAAAAGCAGCAATAAAAAGAGTTCTCAGGGTCACCACTAAGGTGCCATTAGGTTAAATGTGGGAAATTTAGACTTCATGAAGAAAGCAATATGGGCAATCTGGGAACATATACAAGGAATACATCAAAACTGTTCACAATCTGGGAACATATACAAGGAATACATCTAAACTGTTCACAATCAAGGTGTCATAGTCAAAACAGGAATAAGCTGACTGATTTTGTCATAGAAATAATAGAACCTGTTTTTGAGGATCTTTCAGATAATTATTTTTTTTAAAGTTTGTTTGTCTGGTGGGGCACAAAATTCACATGAAGCATTCCATCACCTGATATGGGATAGTTGTCCTAAAGCAACATTTGTAGGAAAAGAGAGATTGGAATTATCTGCAAATCATGAATGCCATTAAGGTATTCAATGAAGGGAAACTAGTCAGAATAAATTTCAGGAGTCATTTTGAAGAAATTAGGACTGAGCTGTGGGTACCACAATGTTACGACATTTCTGCGTATCGGCCGACCCAGAGTAAGAGAAGCCAACGAAGGAAATATAATAGATAGAAAGATAAAATGATCAAGACAAAGTGTACAAGAAGCCAAGGAACATGATAAGGATAATTCCTATGCAGCAAGAGCTTACTAAGTTTTGATTTACATAGGAAACCAGTAATTTAAGTCACTATTTTGCATTTTTCTCAAAACTACCTTTTCTAATGTTTTCAGGTGGAATTCAGGAGATATCACATAAAGTTGTTAACATATTCTATCCAAACTTGCACACAGCTAGGAAACTACCATGCACACAATCTGGAGCACTGACATAGCAACAGATGGAATACTTTATGTATTTATGTCATTTATGTTAACCCATACCACTTGATTAAAATTTTTTTTAATATTTTTCCACATAATACAGTATAACATTTGAACCATATCTCTGATCAACGAAATAAAGGTTGAACTGAAAAGTACCATTATCTTGTATGTGAATATCAAGTTTCATTAAGCTATCTATGTTAGTTTTTGAGATAGAAACCTAATGGCAGGCACATAGATTTCACAATTTTGGTGCATAAAACATCACATTTTCAGCGAAATTACAAAAAGTATGCTCATTTTACCCCAAAAAGTTGATTTTCCTGAATCTTTAACCCATTATGTGTCAATTGACAGTACTGCTTCCAGCATATGCAATCAATTTCTATTAGGGGGGTTTAACCTGTTGGTGAGGGAACATAATATTTTGATTGTGAAAAAGGGACGCTAGTTCAGTCATGGTTGAGAAACATTGACTTCGGAATGAACCAGGCAATTTTCAGAAAGTTGATTAGACAACACAACAATCCAGTTGTCATAGAAGCATTTGTTTGGATGATACTGTGTTATTTTTGGCTGCGACTCTAATCGGTGTTCGGGAAAAGACTTGGTTTACCTTTAACTATAAATAGCAAAGTGTTATCATCGTCTCTTACATAACTAGCTACTAAGGAGGCTTTTAAAAGTGGGTTTTTCAGTAAAGTGATATGGTGTTTTCACTAAAGTTGTTTTCAGTCAAGTTGTGTTTTCAGTAAAGTTGTGTTTTCAGTCAAGTGAGGTTTCAAGTGATATGATGTTTTCAGTAACGTGAGGTTTCAAGTAATATGGTATTTTCAGTAAAGTTGTGTTTTCAGTCAAGTGAGGTTTCAAGTGATATGATGTTTTCAGTAACGTGAGGTTTCAAGTAATATGGTATTTTCAGTAAAGTTGTGTTTTCAGTCAAATGAGGTTTAAAGTGATATGGTGTTTTCAGTAAAGTGAGGTTTCAAGTAATATGGTATTTTCAGTAAAGTTGTGTTTTCAGTAAAGTGAGGTTTAAAGTGATATGGTGTTTTCAGTAAAGTGAGGTTTAAAGTGATATAGTGATTTCAGTAAAGTGAGGTTTCAAGTGATATGGTGTTTTCAGTAAAGTGAGGTTTCAAGTGATATGGTGTTTTCAGTAAAGTGAGGTTTCAAGTGATATGGTGTTTTCAGTAAAGTGAGGTTTCAAGTGATATGTTGATTTCAGTAAAGTTGTGTTTTCAGTAAAGTAAGGTTTAAAGTGATATTGTGTTTTCAGTAAAGTTGTGTTCACTAAAGTGAGGTTTCCCGTGATATGGTGTTTTCAGTAAAGTTGTGTTTTCAGTAAAGTGAGGTTTAAAGTGATATAGTGTTATCAGGAAAGTGAGGTTTCAAGTGGTATGGAGTTTTCAGTAAAGTTGTGTTTTCAGTAAATTGAGATTTAAAGTGATATGGTTATTTCAGTAAAGTAGTGTTTTCAGTAAAGTGAGGTTTCAAGTGATATGGTGTTTTCAGTAAATTTGTGTTTTCAGTAAAGTGAAGTTTCAAGTGATATGGTGTTTTCAGTAAAGTTGTGTTCACTAAAGTGAGGTTTCAAGTGATATGGTGTTTTCAGTAAAGTGAGGTTTAAAGTGATATAGTATTTTCAGTAAAGAGAGATTTCAAGTGATATGATTTTTTTCAGTAGAGTTGAGTTTTGTTGTAAAGTTTGGTTTCCCGTGATATGGTGTTTTCAGTAAAGCTGTGTTTTCAGTAAAGTGAGGTTTAAAGTGATATCGTGTTTTCAGTAAAGCTGAGTTTTCAGTAACGTGAGGTTTCAATGATATGGTGTTTTCTGTAAAGTTGTGTTTTCATTAAAGTGAGGTTTAATGTGATATGGTGTTTTCAGTAAAGTGAGGTTTCAAGTGATATAGTATTTTCAGTAAAGTGAGGTTTCAAGTGATATGGTGTTTTCAGTAAAGCTGAGTTTTCAGTAACGTGAGGTTTCATTGATATGGTGTTTTCAGTAAAGTTGTGTTTTCAGTAACGTGAGGTTTCAAGTGATATGATGTTTTCAGTAAAGTTGTGTATTCAGTAACATCCCATAAATTGTGAAAGTGTCCGAGCAGACAGGCTGGTTGAATTTGGCAGGTCAAAAGACAGCCAATCTGTAAATCATGGCATAAAACATTCCGTTCTGATGACTACATACAGCTAATCTGCAGGAGCTTAAGTAACATGAACGCAGAAGATATCTGATCACAAGAACAAATCCTGGATTATCTGGACTTCAGGACTGTACAGATGTAACCGTATCAAGACAGATGTCAAAAAAGGACATGCTTCAGATATAGTCTGCCTAAATTTTCCTCGGAATAACAGATGATGTTGTAACATCACGTCCCGGACGAGAACTACATGAATACATCAAGAACATGTTTTCTTTAATAATTGAAGCTATTTAAAGCAGAGAATTAACCCTTTTTATGTCGGTGGCCGTATTGAAGAATTGTCGTGTGGTAGGGGGGGGGGGGCATGTCAGTTTTATTAGTCCTGTTTGTTTGAACTCCGAGTAGTTTTTATTTTAGCTCTGTGCCCAGGGGCCAGCTTATATAGTACTTTTAGATAAACCTGGTGGGCACAAAAATAAAAAATGACATGCCGGACTGGATGTGTCCGTGTGCCACATGTTGCCAAGCGCTGTTCTTTAGCAGTTATTCTAAAGAAACTGCTCATTGTTTGAGAACTAATGAAGAAAACTAAGAAAACAGAGATAAGAAAGTAGATTATCCTGCCATCTAATATCGATATTATTAAAATCTATATGTAAAGGAACATACTCCACTCACGATGTAACCAGGGAAACCACCACTTGGGGACAAAGGGACACATATTGTGTCCCTTTACTGTCAAATATAAACTGAACATAGTTCACCATAATGTATTACCTCGGTATTAGACATGACTATGTGACATGCTATCTTGAACTTCAATTCCTCATGTGTGTTACGATAACACATCCTGATATAGCCAATATGAAATCATGTACGCGATTGAAAGAAGTTGCTCACACAAAAATATGTTTAAAGCCATACGCAGCAACATATATGTGTGTGAGAGGTCAGCATGATATTAATTTTTTTCATGACATTTTTTCAGAATATAGAGAGCTCAACCTGCAGATGCAAGGACTTGATTCTATGAGCTCAACCTACAGATGCAAGGTCTTGATGATATGAGCTCAATCTGGGGCTGCAAGGTCTTGATGATATGAGCTCAATCTGGGGCTGCAAGGTCAAGATGCTATGAGCTCAACCTGCAGCTTGTATGTCTTGATGATATGAGTTCAACGTGCAGCTGCAAGGTCTTGATGCAATGAGCAACCTGCGACTGTGAGGTCTTGATGCTGTGAGCTCAACCTGCAATTGCAAGGTGTTGATGCTAATCTGATCAAAGCAAAGTCAGTTGTGCCAGCAGTTATCTCATCTTTCTCTTTTTTCGGAATTTTGGTAGTAAAGAATTGTAACAATCTCATAGTCATCACCAACATGAAGAATCATAGTCTGATGACAATCTCATATTCATCACCAACATAAAGAATCATAGTCTGATGACAATCTCCAAATATTTACTGAAGATCTCATCGATGCGGAGTAAAACATGAAACTCTTCCATGATTTGATTGCATTACAAATGAAAGATTAGTTCATAGATCCGTTCAAGATATGAATAAAGTAGTAATAATTTATGAAATAGAACTTCCCACGTTGAAACATGACTGCAGTAAAGCCTATCTTCAAAAGAGAATCGTGTCAATAATTTTGATTTCATTCAGACATTGAAACAAAATTTCCAAAATTATATGAGATATACAACCTATTCGTTATTGATGTGCCCATATTATAGTGGAGAATGGCTATGCCCATATCATATTGGAGAATAGCTGTGCCCAAATCATATTGGAGAATAGCTGTGCCCAAATCATATTGGAGAATAGCTGTGCCCATATCATATTGGAGAATAGCTGTGCCCATATCATATTGGAGAATAGCTGTGCCCATATCATATTGGAGAATGGCTGTGACAATATCATAGTGGAGAATGGCTTCAGTTATGGCTTTTAGCATGTCACTGCGACAAGCTATCGTTTTTGAATATGTTGAAAGGGATGATCTATGTCTTTCCCTTCCTAACATGAATCCAAATACTGAGACATATGTCTCCAAGCATGAGTTGTATCTTGTACATTAACTCAAATGTGTAATTAACATTTTATATTTTTTGACCGACAATTGGAAAATACGTCACTGAGTTATAATTACTTAGAAACAGAAGTAAGAAAATGACAAAAAAATAGATATGGGATTGAGGGGGTCAAATATGGTCGTAAATATTGACGTAATTGAAAGACAATCCCATATCTTGTGGTTTTTTAATTAAAATAAAAGAGAGCTTTCAGTTCCATTTATATTCGGGAGCAGCTTAGAGCAGTGGTTAGCGTACTGGCTTCGCATATGAGTGGTCCTGGGTTCATTGCCCAGTTGAGGCGGAAATGTTTTTCATATCGCAACGGATTCCGGGAAGACCCAGCCTTAAATGGGTACCGGTTTAATCCGGGAAGTAAAGACTACGAGGGAGAAGAGACAGCTACTGCCTTCATTTACAGTCACTGAAATGTGAGATCGCTAACATCTCACACCGCTACGGCATTAATAAATGTTATGGGTTACTTTACTTATGTTCATTTGTGTATCATTGACGCTGTTGCGTTGATAAATTACTTTTCGGAATGGAACTGAAGGGCTGTAATAACAGCAGATATCAATTTGTACGTAATAAGATGGTTACTTCCCTTATGCAACATCATGATTCTTGCTTTATTTTTTTTTACTGTAAAACGCTCTAGTAAATGGTGAAGTTCGTTCCTTTTAACAACGGATGTTAGGGAAATTTGACTATGTCAAGCTTGTATCAAATATAATGGAAGTTGTGGCTCATGCAGTACTGCCAACATGGTTCCAAGGATTATGAATAAAGTATCAGAGGACGAGATAAACTAATTTTTTTTTACTGTTTTCAAATCACTTTCGAACACAGTACTACAAAATCTGAGTACGTTATATTCTGTGTAGCCTAGTGTTTCATAGAAGATTTAACTTACGTTATCGCAAATATATTATGACTAAATATTATTCTAAATGTGTTATTTGGATATGTGTTACGTTTTGTATGTGTTAACATCATGGGATTCGAAGAAACGACATCTTTACGGTGTTCACATATGTGACTTGTAGTAACGACATTTCTACTGTGCTGTGGTCAAATCATGAGGTTTGAAAAAAAGACTTTTTAACTGTGTTAACATCATGGGGTTTGAAGATACGCCCTTTTTTACTGTGTTCTTTAGACTGAGTGTCTGATTATATTTACTAGACATTCTTATACAAGTATACAAAAAAGTACACTATTATGTCGGAAATTACAGGCTGTAAAACCCTGGGCTTATCCGTCCAGTTCTTTCTTCTAGTCTGCCAATCACATCATTTCTCAATATTTACTCACTGCAGCGAAATGGAAATCCAACAGGCGGAACTGTGTACAGGGTAAATTCTGTTTTGCAAAATTCCATTCGCCTGTTCCATGTTAGACGATTTCTCAATTGTTTTCTCAGGTACGACAACGAACAACCATCTTCAATACATATGTCATATGTGTGTCATGCCTAAGTATTAATTATTAAGAAATGATGCTAGCGTAGAATATAGCTAGAACGTTTACAGTCTTTAAATGTCACAAACTTCAATCAGTCAGTAGTAATCTCGACCAGGTTATGTGTTTGATATCACGTGTTGGCCATGAACATCATATCAGTTTTAGTACCGACAGGTCAGTAGTAATCTGGACCAGGTTATGTGAACCATGGACATCACTTTTGTTTTAGTACCGACAGGTCAGTAGTAATCTGGACCAGTTTATGTGAACCATGGACATCACATTTGTTTTAGTACCGACAGGTCAGTAGTAATCTGGACCAGGTTATGTGAACCATGGACATCACATTTGTTTTAGTACCGACAGGTCAGTAGTAATCTGGACCAGGTTATGTGAACTATGGATATAATATCTGTTTTATTGTATTATTACCGACAAGTCAGTAGATATGTCTACGGTAAGGGAGAGGAGGTTACCTAATAAAATGATAATATCTTCGTTTCTATTGGATTTCTATTTTATTTTTGTAGAAACGAGTTGGGAGGAAGGTGCATCATAGTGTTACAGTTTTTCTGACTGTGTGTCTAGTCATTCAATATTATGCCTCAACTTCCTATAGCGTTTACTCCTCCATTCCAACCACTCGTATCTACGGGATTGGATACCGATGTCTGTAACTGGAGAGTAGGGAATTAAAGGGGATCACGGTTTAAACTGGGTAACTCTCTGGGGCAGTGGTTAAGCCGTTCGTCTGTGCTCAAGAGATCCAACTCATGTGACGTCTTATTGTGTGGATTATTGCAGTTCGTAGGGTGTAGAGGATTGCCTTCATTGTACACATTTTACCTTATATGTACTCCGTCCCTCAACGAAGCGGCACACAAAGTATGCCGAGAGTACCACTCTTAGTACTTACTCCGTAGCTAATAGCGATATTCCTCAGGTATCTCCTAATAACAATCACTTTATAAACGAGACGAAGCACACCGGATTCGAACCTCCCCGACCTCTTAAGCAGAAAGCGAACTGTTAAACCACTAATCCACATGGAGGGACGTCCCACGATTTGTACTCTAGACAGAAATAATGGCGTAGAAATGGCATTAACCTACAGACTAAGCTGAAAGTTTACAGAGCAGTGGTACTTCCAGTGCTGCTATACGCTAGTGAAACATGGACTGTGTATAGACGTCATGTGAAAAAACTCAATCATTTTCATACAAATTGTCTCAGAAAAGTTATGAACTTCAGATAGCAAGACAAGATTCCAGATATCACTGTCCTTGATAGAGCTGGTATCCCAAGCATTGACACGATCCTGATGCAGACACAGATTCGTTGGGCAGGTCATTTGGTGCGTATGCCAGACCATCGTCTGCCAAAGATACTTCTCTATGGTGAGCTAGAGAAGGGTATACGATCTCAAGGTGGTCAAAGGAAACGCTACAAGGACTCGTTAAAGAACTCACTGAAAGCCTTTGAAATAGACCACGATACATGGGAAGAACTTGCACAAAATAGATCTACATGGCGCTCTAAAATAAAAAAGAGCGTATCATCTTGTGAAAAGAAGAGAAATGCAGCAGCTCAACAGCGGAGAGCAGCTAGAAAGTCACGGATAGACCAAGATCCGTCTACAGTCGTTATTCCATGTACAAACTGTCCATGGACATTTACAGCTCGAATAGGGCTCATTAGCCATCTACGAACTCATAATCAAGGACATAACTAATATTGAATTTTCAAAGTGGGTGTAACAAATGGTCATCATCACTTGTGATGGACGAACAACACTCTAGGCAGGCAGCATACGGCTTGAAAGATACCTGGTGCATACGACAAATTCCGATTACATTGAAGTAAATCCTGTTTGCATTTCTAGTCCCCGGCCTTTCTACATTTTGAATTCATACATTTTAAAATGGTGATTTATTTTCAGCTCTGACGTGTGACAAGTGTTATCATCAATTCATACATTTTAAAATGTTGATTTATTTGCAGCTCTGACGTGTGGCAAGTGTTATCAACAATTGATTTTTGTTTATTCGTTATGAACCGACACCATTGCACTCCTGGCAAACTCACTGGAACCCAGGTCAGTCTCCCCTAGCAGATGACGAAAGGTATGCATACTGCTGATTCCTGTGGCCCGCTAGTTAAGCATTCGTCTCGTTCCTCCCTGCAGACCTCCAGTTCTACAACTACCACACTTAATACCGAATTATTCAAATTTCAACCTCGATGTTTTATCAGCCACGATGTCCGCATCCAGCAGGCGCTCATAATCAATTTCAGCACATCCCCCTTATCCATTGTTAGCGCCCCATCTTTTAGGTCTTAAGTATGTTGATTATCATCTTCGCACACCGGACACGTCCATAGGTGCTCCGATCTCCGCTTCAGTAAATATATCAGTGTATAACGGCTGATTGTTCCGGTTCTTTGTTGATTCACTACTCTTTTTGAAATCTTTGTCAGGCGGTTCTCTTCGGGCCACGCCCATCCTCCCTCCAAATTCTTTCATTCTTGATATTGACTCATGCTTATTCATCTCAAAATCCTTTGATCGTGAGGACTCACGAAGAGCAGTGAGTATTTCTGCTTGGTCCATAGGCTGATCGTCTGTTGCGGTGGCGAAACTAGCTAATTTGACGTCCTGTTTGTTTATCTCCACGCCCGCATGTCCGGGGACAAAAATAAGCGTTAGTTTTTGTAGTGATGCCCACATTTTAGCACTCCTCAATGACACCGCCCACTCCCTACGTACATCACCTGTTTTAACTTTCTGAATCATATTCAGTAAATCACGTAGTATGCACGCAATGGAATAGGTTTGTGATTCCAGCCAGTAAAGTGCCTGCATTACGGCGAATACTTCCATAGTTAGACTGCGCGTTGTTGCGGTAAAGGCACCACTGGCTTCGTGTACTGTTTTCCCTTTTGATCTGACAGTAAAGGCCTATACGCATCGCTGGTGACGGATGACCGACCCGTCCGTGTAAATCACAACATCTGAAAAATCGGCATTCTCGCATATAAGTGCCTTGATCTCAGCATTTACACTTACGTGGCTGTGTTTCCTGCACTCTCGGTTGAGTGTAATGACGGCCCCTTCTATTGGTACTTGAAACGCGAGTCTGTCTGCTCTCGTAATTGATTATAACAGTGAAAAAGATTCAATATGAAACTCAAGAAAGCTGAAAGGACGCCCTTTAAACAAAGGATTTCAAGAAATAATTAATAACAGAATTATAATGAAAAGTCCAAACTACCGAGCCAAAGAATCATGTATGCAATATGTTGAGTCACTAGAACAAGTTTTTCTAGAATGTGCGCGATTTTATCTCTTGAACCATGATCACTCAACCAAATCACTACAAGAATATTCTATGAAATATCAAACATAAACTCCAAGAAAGAGTCCATACCCAAATAAATCGCAATCTTCAGTGATTCAAAAATCACTCTTACAGGCTTATTAAAAATACCAAACAAGATAAACTAATTCTTAACATCAGACAAAATATCTTCAAATTATCTAGAAAAACTACATTAGCACTGCAATAGATACTCTGCCCACTGTGGCATCCTTGGTAAGAAAAAGCAGACGAATTGGCAAAAACAGGAAGCAACCTCTCCCTGACCCGCGTAACTCAACGCTTCAGGGAAGTACAATATCTTCTAAAACAATCTATGCGATTTTGATAGAGAAAACTAAACTGAAACTACAGCCCCCGAAACACAACATTAACACATTGAACAGAGATACACACATTCACGATATTTCAACTGAGAACGATCAACTGTCGTCTAAAATTATAACTGAATCGGTATCAGTACTCTTCGGCCTGCATCTGCGGAGTTGCAACACAGACACCAGATCACATATGACAGAATTGTCCCAGTTCCGCTGTTCACAGAACGTAAATTTGGCCCCAATTAGCGTCTCTGCAACATACGTTGTGGTGAAGCCAAGATGATTTTAAATAAATCGCTCAATACATAACCAATTCCTATACTAACATATGAATGTGCGAGACTTGGACAATAAACAAACTGGAAAGTGGGAAATTAGAGGCAATATAGATGTGGTTATATAGAAGAATGCTGAGAATATCATGAACTGCCAGAAAAACTAATGTATAGGTGTTGGAAGAGTCAAATGCGAAACATACCTTAATCAATAATATAAGAGAAAGACAATCTTAATTTTTTGGTCACTTCAGTAGACAGGCAGGCTTGGAGAACATAGTCACAGCAGACAAAATTGAAGGCAACAGAGACAGTGGGTGACAACGTGAGAAAATATTCGACAGCTTGACAACCTGGCACTGTAGGGAAACAACAACGATCTTGATACATAATACTGTGGACAGAGAGCTGTGGAGAGCCATGATCTGTTACGCCAGCCGGCATGGCACCTGATGATGATGATGATGATAACATAAATAATACTGGACTGAATGTTTAACAATTGGTAATAGAAGAAGACAGAGGAGTTTATAAAAGCGGGGGAACAACTACAGAAAAAAGGACACACCATAGTCTTGAGTCAAGTTAAGTCAAGCACCGACTTGTCTACTTGAATTTATCTTTGCCACCAGTTTCAACAACCAGACCCGACGTTACAGAAGATGTCATCGACCTAGCAGTCATATCTAAGTAGTACAAATGGTTTCTTTTATGGTATTACTCTCAAATAATGTACATTATATAGTTTCCCATATGTTATCATTTGGTCTGCTCTTCCTTGCTTACAACAGAAAGTATAAATGTTCATCAAGAGAATACATGATATGTTGGGAAATATGACTCTTCATGATTTATTGTATGAAATCTCATGTTTCCTACCGCTGGGAGAAGTGTTATCTTGCAATTGTAATTTTCACTATTTTATTTCTAATCAACTTTTCAATATTTATTTTCTCAGGTGGTTGCAATGTTTTTTATTCTACGTGAAGAATAGCTAACCCGAAACCAAAATCGCCCAAGTCGCCAGTTACGACAAGAATGATTGGACCGTAACTTTCCTTACTTTATACTCTTACGTTATGTTCAGGGCAAATTAACGGACGAGTAAGGGCGAGTTAACAACCTTGCAGTAAGGACGAGTTAATATAGTTGCAGTAAGGCGAGGTAACATACTTGCGGTAAGGACGATCTGACATATTTGCAGTAATATACTTGTGGTAAGGGCGAGGTAACATACTTGAGTGCCAGAATAGCGTAATATATCTTCATATTTTCTCTCACTGTGCCAATTTTGTGTATTTTGGTGTCTCGTGTCACAATAATTTTTATTATATTTCCTTTCTGTCTGATTTAATGATATCAGTCAAGAATGTGACAACACCTTATTTTAATGTACCACAAACTGAAAGATCACAAGTACTAAAATATCAACTAAAACACTATCATCAGCGAGTAATAAAAAGCAATCATTGAAATAAACAACATTCACAAGCTTGAAAGTAATCAAACCTTCAGATGAGCTTGAATACTTATGTGAAATATAATCGATAAGAACGTGAAGACATCCAATACTGAAGATGTGTGTGTGTGTGTTTGTGTGTGTTTGTGTGTGTGCATATATAACATGCAGATATAATGTATTATAATGGCATCTCCATGTCATTGTCAGACATGGAGATCGATACCATAGACAATGTCAATGTCAGATATGGAGATCAATAACATAGACAGTGTCAATGTCAGATATGGATATGGAGATGGATATGGAGAAAATGTCAATGTCGGACATGGAGGCAGAAACATCAGTTCCTTGCTTGGTTACAAAGTCAAGGACATTTGAAACCAATTTCCAGTGACGGTGTTGAATTGGGCCCAGCTTCCGCACGAAGCTAGTGAAAGTAAACGGTAAATTGTCAGACAGTTTTCTGCAATCTCGTCAAAATTAATAAACATCTTGTCTGAAGAGTGAGTTTATTACTTTTATAACAGCCTTAAAAACCTCCCTGCTCTCCTTAACAGGAAAACATGCAGTAACGAAAGTTTATAATAACTCCACGAATATGTTCATGAGAAGTGAGTTTGGTGTCACAAGAATGTGCAATTGTGAAGTGAGTTTGGTGTCACAAGAATGTGCAATTGTGAAGTGAGTTTGGTGTCACAAGAATGTGCAATTGAGAAGTGAGTTTGGTGTCACAAGAATGTGCAATTGAGAAGTGAGTTTGGTGACACAAGAATGTGCAATTGTGAAGTGAGTTTGGTGTCACAAGAATGTGCAATTGAGAAGTGAGTTTGGTGTCACAAGAATGTGCAATTGTGAAGTGAGTTTGGTGTCACACGAAGGTGATCCTGATAAGAAGTTTTGAATTACACGAAGGTGAACATGAGAAGGCAAGTTGGTATCACACAAAGGTGTCTCTGTGATAATCAATAAAATGTATCACTACAGCTAACATCATTTCTATGTTACCCAATTGTTTGAGTATTAGAGTGTGTATTTACTTCTTATTATTTAGGGCAGATAATCTCTATTTAAGGAAGATTACTTGTTATTTAAGGCATATACTCTCAGGCATAATTACTTCCTTTATTAGCAAAATTTAAGTTTAAGCATTTAGTTTCTGTTATTTAAGAAATATGAATTCTGTTTTTTTACGATACACTTAATAAAATGATAGCACAGATGCATAGACGCCCGTAGCACTGGTAAAGTTCCCTAAAAAGTGAACTATCCGGTGTACCGTTTTTTTCAAATATTTATACATGCTGGAATGATAATTCAACATCCATTATTGGAAAGTACGCGCATTAAAATCGTAAACATATCTTTACGATGCCATGACTATGTCTGGAGTCTCAGAGTGCAACATGTGTCTGTTTTCTTACTTATTCTATGAATATGTTTTGAAAGATTCAGCCGATTCATAATACGTGGACAGGGGTTGACGTCATGTATGAATTCTGTGCTGAAGAGTTACCTTCATTTTTTTTACATCGACACGTGGGGACATAAAAGAGCAGGCAGACTTGCAAGTGTGATCTCAGTGACTGATGGTAGTTAAATGGACCGTGCTGATATTTTGAATGCAATCAATGAGTTGAAGCAGTTGGATGATATGGGGTATATTTCTTCTTCCGAGTCTATGGCTGGAATGCAGGAAATGTGAGTGAATCATGGTGTTGCATGAAACGATGGACATTTAGGAATCAAAAGAAGAATTATCAACCACAACAGAAATCATCAGTTACCAACTTGCTGAAGAACATGCTGAAGGACAGTTGAAAAACATACTGAAGAACATACTGAATAACATGCTGAAGGACATGTTGAAGGACATGCTGAAGAACATGCTGAACATGAGATCGGAGCACCTTTGACGTGTCCGGGGTAACATTGGTTTTTTTTTACATGAGATACGTTATTTGACGACTAACGAAATGTTATTTAACAAGCCATATTGTGTTCGTTATTTTGGGCGGATTATGAAATGTTATTTAACAAGCCATATTGTGTTCGTTATTTTGGGCGGATTATGAAATGTTATTTAACAAGCCATATTGTGTTCGTTATTTTGGGCGGATTATGAAATGTTATTTAACAAGCCATATTGTGTTCGTTATTTTGGGCGGATTATGAAATGTTATTTAACAAGCCATATTGTGTTCGTTATTTTGGGCGGATTATGAAATGTTATTTAACAAGCCATATTGTGTTCGTTATTTTGGGCGGATTATGAAATGTTATTTAACAAGCCATATTGTGTTCGTTATTTTGGGCGGATTATGAAATGTTATTTAACAAGCCATATTGTGTTCGTTATTTTGGGCGGATTATGAAATGTTATTTAACAAGCCATATTGTGTTCGTTATTTTGGGCGGATTATGAAATGTTATTTAACAAGCCATATTGTGTTCGTTATTTTGGGCGGATTATGAAATGTTATTTAACAAGCCATATTGTGTTCGTTATTTTGGGCGGATTATGAAATGTTATTTAACAAGCCATATTGTGTTCGTTATTTTGGGCGGATTATGAAATGTTATTTAACAAGCCATATTGTGTTCGTTATTTTGGGCGGATTATGAAATGTTATTTAACAAGCCATATTGTGTTCGTTATTTTGGGCGGATTATGAAATGTTATTTAACAAGCCATATTGTGTTCGTTATTTTGGGCGGATTATGAAATGTTATTTAACAAGCCATATTGTGTTCGTTATTTTGTGCGGATTATGAAATGTTATTTAACAAGCCATATTGTGTTCGTTATTTTGGGCGGATTATGAAATGTTATTTAACAAGCCATATTGTGTTCGTTATTTTTGGCGGATTATGAAATGTTATTTAACAAGCCATATTGTGTTCGTTATTTTGGGCGGATTATGAAATGTTATTTAATGCATATAATTTTAATAATTTAAGAAATACAATTGTAGTAATTGAAGGCAAATAATATTAATGATTTAAGGCATGTTTTTTTTTAATCTTTAGCGTGTGGCTGAATGATTAGAACTGCGGTCTCAGAATAATGAGGTCTCTGAGGTATTGGGTTGAAACAACCGGTTGGGACAGAACTATATTTCGAAAGTACAATAAAAATTCATCCAGAGCATACACCGTGGCGACTGCTATAACAAAGCTGACTTTATTTCCACTACCTATTTTTAAAAAAAAAACCTCCTGCACTCATTAACAGGAGAATTTGTAGTAACAAAAGTTGTTTTTCAATGATTTTGCCTGCGATTATATCGTTGATTTGTCATGCTTTTTTATGTACTCTAATCTATTTTAATGCTATAGTGATCTGTCAAGGTAAAAGAAAATTGCTTTGCTTTTGTAATTTGGCAATAATATATGCATGAAGATAATGGCAGTATTAAGCAGTCATAAATTTTTTTTTTTTTTTTTTTTTTGAAGATCAATTTTCTCCAGCCGAATTATACATTCAATTTTTTATGAATAGCAAAATCATTTATAAGGATAGATAATTGAATGACAGGATTATTGGAAATGTTGTTGTTATTTTATTGTAAACATTGTTCTCTTTTGATGATGGTTTCAAATATAGATATTATTGAACAATATTTTCTGCTTGTTGTTTTCTCTGCACAACACGTATGTATACATATATATTTATTTAGTTTAGTTTAGTTTCTTCTTCTTCTTCTTCTGCGTTCGTTCTCAAACGCCTGCAGATTAGCAGGATATAGTTCGGAGAACGGAATACGTTGTGTCATGGTTTACAGCATTGCTGCGATATCTCCGCCTTTCGACCTGACACATGCAACTTCAGCATGGCTTTTGGTCACTGACCCTATATGGGATGGGACAGCCAACTCCATCCCATAACCTTCTTAGTCGCCTATTACGATATGCATGGAAGGTAAACAGTGTTGCTATTCTTTGCTCCCCTTTCGGGCCTCGGCAACACACTGGCGATTTAGTTTAGTTTAAATCAATACATTTATTTACATTAATCACAGTGCAACATAAATTACTTGCGTTATCATTCAATTTGTGTCTCCTTGGCTTCTTGAAATTATCTTCACAACTTCTGTCCATCTTCTTTCTATTATCTTTCTCTATTTTTGCTGTAAGGTGTCGCAGGATTGAATGACGATCTGTTTTCGGGCTAGCGCACGTTGAGTCGCTTGATATGCAATAATACTGTGACATCTCAGAATGTCGGTAACTCCTTCAATTCACCTTCTTCTTGATCTTCCTTGTATCTTGCTGTTTCCATTTTCATGTTCGTATGCTCTTGCCGCAGACCAATAAGGGTTCATTCTCATTAAGTGACCGAACGATTTCCGTCTCTGTTTTTCAGTATATTTGACCACTGATGTTGTTCCAGCAGTTCTTGTAATATCCTCATTGTTTCTCCGATGATCTCTTCTTACTCTGTTTGTCGCTTTTCTTAGACATCTCATTTCTCCGATGATCTCTTCTTACTCTGTTTGTCGCTTTTCTTAGACATCTCATTTCTCCGATGATCTCTTCTTACTCTGTTTGTCGCTTTTCTTAGACATCTCATTTCTCCGATGATCTCTTCTTACTCTGTTTGTCGCTTTTCTTAGACATCTCATTTCTCCGATGATCTCTTCTTACTCTGTTTGTCGCTTTTCTTAGACATCTCATTTCTCCGATGATCTCTTCTTACTCTGTTTGTCGCTTTTCTTAGACATCTCATTTCTCCGATGATCTCTTCTTACTCTGTTTGTCGCTTTTCTTAGACATCTCATTTCACACGTAACCGGCTTTCTCTCTTGGTCTTTAATTAGTGTCCATGTCTGACATTGATAACACAATGTTGGGATGAATATTGAGTTTATGATTTGCCTTTTGGTTTCCAACGGGATAGACTTGTGTTTTAAAATTGGTGTAATGATTTATTTTTTGAATTCTAGTCTCGAGTTCTCTGTCCATTCTTTCGTCGTCTGTAAAAATGCTCCCAAGATATTTAAATCACTGCACTTTTTTTCAGTAGTTGATCATTTATCTTTATGTTGCTTGCGCCACAACGTCTTTAGCGTGTGATATTCATCGTCATAATCAAGTGACGTCTCCGCGACGAATGTTCGCAGCAACAGATCTCCAACATCATCTGTCTCCTGCTTTAGTTGTGCACTTATAGATAGTATCTTGTCTATGTCGTGATGCTTCTCTTCCATGTGTATCTCTGTCTACCTCTAACTCGCTTCCTAGCTGCTACACCCTACAGTAAAGTCTTCACCAAGATTCCATGTTCTTTAATTTTGTCACATTTTATTTGTTTATTTTTATTTCTTTTATTGTCTTTTTTCATAAGTGGTATTTTATAGCATCTTTGTTTTCTTCACTATTCACGAAGTTATCACTATTTTTCTATATATCCAATGCCTCATGGTCTTCCCTTTACGCGAAGTTATCACTATTCTTCTATATATCCACCTCTCACAGCCTTCCTTTTCCACGAAGTTATCAATATTCTTTTCTATATTCACGTCTCATAGTCATTTATTATGTCTTCTAATTGTTCGTGCATCACGATGGTACAATCAGGACACCCTTGATATCCTTAACAATATTGACATTTTCCGAGACAATATCCGGCTCTGTGGTACCGTGTGCGTCTGTGACGGCCATGGTATCGGGTTCGAACCCCACAGTAGGCAATTGAGCATCTGGACCGTTCAGAAAGCAATGGTAATCTAGGTAAAGGTAAAGGTAGGTCCCATGGCATCTGCCGTCGGGGATGACGATAACTCTTCATGTACTAAGCCGCAGCAACTATTAGGTGGGGTGGCCAGTTCCCTTTCTTGCTGTTTTTTACCTTCCCTAACTCATGCGTCAGGTACTCATTTACAGCTGAGTCGACCGGAGGAGTGGTCGTGTCAAGTGAGAAATCACAACCCGGATTTTTTTTTATGTCCGGACGTGGTTTCGAACGTGGCACGCTGTAACCAGATGATAGCAAGCAAGCTCACTATCCACTAGGCTACCGCGCTCCTCAATGGTAATCTACTGAACGCATTTACATTGCCTAGAAAATCACTACAGCCGAAAATTCTGATTTGATTACTGCATCATGAATAAGATATGCCACCATTATTTTTCCGATACTATGTCTTGACTATTCTAATTTATATCACATTGTTCAGTTTTCCAATTGAAGCATCCTCACACATACAAGTGTATCAGATTCAGATCTTCTATTACACAGTCGATAGACTTTATGTATTTGTAAATTGTTTTTATGAAAAACCAAATGCTCTCTGCACCTCTGGTCCACGAGCATTTAGGTCGCCTTAGAGACTCAACAAGGCTAGAAAGAAAAATATGTACAATTAAAAAGATAGATATACAACATTAGTGATTGAAGTAAGAATACTTTCTGCATATGCTCATTTAGATAACGTTCAAAAATTATAGTGTGTTTTAAAAATGTGTGACATTCTATTGCATTCAATATCTGAAGAGTCATTGCACGTATAAAAATGTAAATGTACATGTGATCTAGTATTTTTCATAGTGCTAGAATTTATAATGATGCAGACACTACCAATTTCTTAATACGTAAGTTTTATGCTATCTTTGTTAGCGAAATACTGATTAAATCCCTAACAACATAATTCACTGTAATTTTGCAATTTGTCAACTTTCGTAGAGTCAAGAATAGTGATGTGTATGAGTATCTGCAGTTATCATTTAATGACTGTGTTAATGTATACATTTGTATGTGTCGAATAATATGTTTCATCTGCGTTTCGCCGGAACTTTGAAAAATAATATTGACGCGTGAAATAAGGAAATATGGAGGTGAAATACTGTGAAACATTTCTAAGTTTATATTCCCTGGATAAAGAATTGTAGAACTGTATTGTAATGTTTTGTATAGTTTCGATTATTTTCGATTTATGAAACATGAAGCGTTGGAAATCTTGATTTAAATATAATAGTAAAATGTCGTAAAGTGTACCGGCAACGTTATTATTCGTCAATAATGTGTAATATCTGCAGAAAAAACTGAAATCCAACAGACAAAGCTAGGTTACAAGATGAGGAAATTTTGCTTTTCACATGATAACACACGAAAATTGACGTTTCTACTAAAAGGCCTTTATCAAGAATATATTCAAAACATAAAACAAAGCAAGTAAGCTCTGCACCGTCTATATTCATATGACAGAGTACGATATAAAACTATTTCGCACCGGTGACAATGGGGTTGCCACTTGTGGCGTCATGTTTACAAAGTGGATTTTTCTGCGATCCGTGGACATTATCGACAGAAGCCACGGAGTTGAGTGCTTTGAGTGGTACACTCGGCAGGCAGTCTGTCGCTTCCATGAGAGGGACGGAGTACATATGAGGAAACCGGAGTACACAGAAGTGTATCCTCTATACCTTTTGAGCCCTTTGAGTGAAATCCCAATGATATGATTCCCAATGATCTCAGGGGTCCAAGATCTCAATTTCAAAGAAACTGGTCTATACATGAGCACCATTGCTATCCATCGAATTATCCACATATCAATGCTGAGGTCAATTACCAAATAGACAAGACCCCCGAAACTGACTCCGTTATGCGCATCTTCCAGATCAATCGCTGCGACCACTGTTTCACAGTTTGCGAGAAAGCGCTCGTTGTTGTCGTAAGTTACAATTTCCGCATCCATGACCGTGTCTGTACCAGGTTTGTACGAGTCGAGGGTATCGATGATTGTGTCTCTACCGGGTCTGTATGTGTCAACGGTGTCAGAGAGATTGTGTCACTATTTCTAGATCGATGGACACCCGTCAAGCAATGACTGTTTCCAGCAACATTCATTAAGCATTCTATGGAACGTGATGATGATGATGCGGTATTTCATAATGTCGGTGATGTCATTATCTTGTCCTCAGACGAATTACGATGATCTGTCACTGACAGTTTAGTTCGTTGTAAGTGTCTTTCGTCTTGTTATGCTGACTTCTGATGGTGCTTATATCTCTTTTTTATGTGCGACTTTACTCCCGTGTGCAACACGCACTATCCTCCCTCTTTAGTCAACTCATCGGCCCTTTCATTTCCCAGGACACCAGGATGTGACGGTACTCACTGAAGTACAGTTCTATATTTCTTGCTGTGTTATATAGTTTGTCTCTTAGGTGTTGTAATTTTTAATATAATTGAGAACCTGCAGGACAGATAGTGCATGTGTGAAGATGACTAGTTGATATTCAGAGACATTGTCGAATATCATGTGAGGGCAGCTTGTTGTATTGACCCTCAGCATTGTAGTTGGAACAAAATTTGCTGGTGGGGGTAGACTTTGTTTCAGGGCAATGACCAGGGAATATTATAAAGATGACAGCCCCTACATTTCTGATTGTGTTTGTAGCTGATCTATCAGCAAATACATGTATCCACAATTGCTCAAGAAATGCATCGTGAATCATTCTCATTCTGGCAGTTAGCTTTTGAAGATCATTTGTTTATTTTTCTTTGAGACTGCTGATTGATGTGTTTATTTGTAGGGAATAGTTAGTTTGCTGCCATGATACATGGTAGAGGTAGCAGGGTAGATCTATTTGATACTGTCATATAATTTTCACATGACGAAAAAAAACTACACTATTGCGTTTTAATCGACTCAGTGCTACATCACTCAGTCTTTCCTTCGTGTGCTGTCTTGTGTTATCATGCTAGTATACTTCTCTATCTGAATTATTCTTTTAGTATCTCTTCTGTATGTTAGTGGCTGCAACTCTGTATCTTTTTGTATTTTCATTATTGGCATAGTTTTCATAACTCATGTGATGAATCTGAGCGCTTGATTTTGCGCTTCATTCAATCTCTGGAGATGGACATTTGCAGAAGATTGTCAAGCTGTTGAGCAAATCTCTTAGTGGAGTCTTCGTATATTTTCGTTAGAGTATGCTCATTTGCACACCAACTTGTGCCTCCTAGTTTTCCGAGTACACCTAATCGTATGACACCTAAATTGACACCTAAATGGCAAGTCAAAATAAACACAGAAAAAACTTTTACATCTCTATTTTTCCTTTCCTAGAAGGAAAAGAAGGCCAGAATACAGTTATGAACTACCATCATCAAGGAAGACTATTATCCCACATATCTTGGTGTCACCTTCGATAAAAAGATCACTTGCAACAAGCTTAAATATCAGACCGGTCATAATGAAATATCAGTGTAATGCACGATTGCATCGCAGTAAGAAATATATATATGTTTCGGTAATACATGATTGTATCGTAGTAACACATATATATATGTTTCGTAAAGTGACACTCGAAGTTGTTGGCTGAGAGGATCATCAAAAAAATAGTATTGTGAGTTGCAAGTGTAGAGTGTTCACATTGAACGACTAGTGACACTTTTTTGGTTAAATAATTTATTATATTTATGATTAAGAACCCATCTTCATTAAATTATATCTAGTCAGTGCAGACGTATGTGTTGGATTGTCTCTATACATTCGTATCACTTTTCTATAACATTTTATTTTAAATACTGATATTTTGTTTTCGCTGTAGATGTCATTGTCAAGTCACACAACCATACACTATCACTGGAAACAATCGCTTCGCAATAGTTGTAACTTGGTTGTTTTTTGTTTGTTTTTAATTATAATTTTATTTTTTGTGTGCCCCATTATTTTTGTATATTGGATATTTTTTGTAGGACCATTGTTAGTCTCTTTATAATCTCTCTTGAACCACCTCACATGTTGTTATGGTTGACTAGATATAATCAAAGTTGTTAATAATTTCATATTGTTTGTTATCGATAGTTATTGTAAGTGTGAGTACATTTCTGTTGATCAGCATTATCTCGATCTTCTGTACAATTCAGAAAGATCTCCAGCACCACTGTGCTATTTAATTCCAATAGTATTGTGTTCCAAATCTGTGAGTCTTGTTGATATGAGAGTGTTGGCATCCGTGTTTTAAAATCCCTACGATACTAATTAGGGTGAAACATCGATGAGATACGTTCCACGAGATGGTTTCTGTATTTCTATATATATATTAAACAGAAATGCGGGTAGGACTACGTCATTATTATTGACAGGAGCTTGAGGACGAACATAGAAAAGGAGGAATCATGAAAAATAAAATGAAGATGAGTAATGAATAAATATTTTATTTAAATCAATGGTTGGTAGGCTTTTTTGGTTCCCGAGCAAAATACATGTGTGCTGGCAACACTATTTGACTAAAAAAAGTCTTTTCCTCTCACGGGCTATCATCATCAAGTGCCGTCTCTGCAACGAAGGTTGGCTACGGAGACGATACACCACAACAACAACACACAGGGAATGACACTATGCATGGCCCTGTTAGAGACTGATCTCACTATTCTTAATTGTGCCAGAATGACCAGGTTAGCTACCAAAGAGACACACTCAGATTCAAACATTGACCTTGCACTGGTGTCGTGTCATGGTGAAATGGAAACAACGTGGGGGCACTGGCTTACCATGGTAGTGACCACCTACCATACGCAGTAACAATTACAAAAGGGCAGAACTGTAGAAATACTAAAAGACAACATGCCTGTAAATATAGGAGCATAGAAGATGCTTACAACAGTCAGCTTTGGCCAGCTAATACATCTGATAAGCGAACTCAGCATCGACTGGTGGATAATTTGATGGATAGCAATGGTGTTAATGTCCAGACCTGTTGCTCTGAGATTGGGATCCTGGACATCAGAGAACTATAGCACCAGGATTGCCACAGGAATCGCCACTATCACCTGTACTCTTTAACATCTACACATACAAAATAGCGCAGCTTCAAGACGCTAGGCCTGGCAGGATACTAACATATGCGGATGACCTCTTGCTGTACACGCACGGCAGAAACAGAAGAGACATGATTGACGTCCAGCGTAATCTAGAAGATTTGTCGCTCTGGTGTACTAACTACAAGGCAGTTATCAATCCCACCAAGGCAAACATCGTCTGGTTCTCGCTGAACAACAAAATAGTCACATACACATTACCAGCAGTCTCCTGCATGGGCATTAATATTGATAGGGAGCAGACTATGAAATATCTAGGCATTACTTTTAATAGAAGTCTATCTTTCGCGAAACATGTGGACATTATCATTCGGAAAGCTGGGAAGGGTGTCAATGCAGTCAAAATCATGGAATCTGCAGAGATGCCGCTGCAAACCCTTTTTCAGATGATTCAGGCAGTCTGTGTTGGACTATGTTTTATGTTTATTGTCACTGTCGCAAACACAGGTGGATAGATTGGAGAGAGTTCAAAATGAGACCATGAGAGCTGTCCTAGGATGCACACGAGTTACACCCATCGTGGTCATGAGGTTTCTCCTAGACCTACCTAGCATCAAATCAATACATAAAATAGCCCAGGTTAAAGAATACTTCAAGGTCGTCAATAATGATCATCAAGTCTTACACCAATCTCTAGACAACACAAAAGGAAGGTGTATCAAGAGAGGAAGGTCCTGGATGGCAGAAGCAGAAGATACCCTACTCAGTTTGTGAGCTGGCGGAAGTGGGAAGAGGTTGTGAATGGGTGACATTTGGCAAAGAGAGAAAATTATTGACAACAGTGGTGATACAGATAGGAAGAGAGTGCCGCTACTGGGCTGCCAACAGAACAGAGGAAATGATCCAAGAACTCATACTGCAGCACTCAAAGCCACACGATACAATAATTTACACAGACGGCTCAGTAACGCAAGAAACGAACAGGTGTGGTTGGGGTTTCGTGGCATACCAAAATGGCAAGAAATTAGCTGAGAAGTCAGCTGCCTACCCCACTACATCATCGAGTGTGAGAATGGAAATAGAAGCGGTGACATCAGCTCTCACTTGTCTGGCGACGCAACCACCAACGGACTCAGTGATTCTACTGGACTCTCAAAGTATGCTGCGCAAGATAGAAAAGTGTATGATCAGAACTGAAAAAGTCATTATTTTCACGAATGCGCAGAGCATTACATGGATTTACTGTCCAGGTCATGTTGGGGTCAGGGGAAACGAAAGAGCCGATGTGTTGGCTGGTAACGTTTTGGTGAACGGCTCCGAGATAAGAAGAGACAGGACTGAATTGATTATAGCAGTCATGGATACCCTACGAGAAGACGAGGAGGAAGTCGAACGTGACAATGTACATATTCAGAGAATGGTGGAAATGGGAGTGACTAGAGGTGATGGGGAAAAGTGCTCCCTCTCCGGAAAGATCAGAAGAACGCGTAATCAGCAACTGACTAGAACACTGACCTTATACACTTTTAGATGACTGGCGGAACGGAAAGCAGAGCATATATGGGAATGTCCTCAGTGCTGTGATGTTTGTTCCTTATCAAGAATCAAGGTTGGCTGCAACAGAGCTCTAACATCCCGTGTCTCTTCTTTTGATGGTGCTCTCTGCTAGACTGTAACCCTTCCATCTTGTGATGTTTTTCTCCCACTTGTATCTCTGTCTACCTCTTGCTTGCTTCCCTTTGACTTTACCCTCAAGTAAGGTCTTCAACAATTCTATGTACGATGCTAAAAATGTTACATAATTTTGTAATATTCAATAAGTTTTGGAGACTAGTAAAATTGGTTTGGCCGCTAAATTTGGGCCACATCTCGTTTTACTTTGTATTAAACATCTAAATATAATAACATGACATTGAGAAGATCGTCACAATTATAAAATAATGAAAGCAAAAGTAAAAACGATGAAAACATTGAAGAAGAACAATGATAAGGAAAAAGAAGTTATATGTATTTTTAAAACAATTGCAAATCTATAAACCAAAAGTGGTTCACAACAAAACACGTCAGCTAGTCAATATTTCATATATCATTAGTATCAACTTCATCACAGATTATCTTAAAATACATATCACCGGATACTGTCGTCTCACGATTCCTGGAATATAACAACAAGTAAATAGCTATGAACCGACATCATTGGAAACATGTAGGTGTCTAGTCAATCCAAACAGATGTCGAAGGGTGCTCATGTTAATGGTTCTCGTAGCTCAATACACTTTTCATTCTGCCCCATATGTCCATTTCTTCTCGTTCTAATTGCCTAAGTTACAGCTTGAAGGTAGGATGAATAAGACTGCCCTTCATTATTGATTTTCTAACTTTCTGACTGTGCAGGTGAACAATCGCATACTTGTTAAGTTGCAAAGTTATAGCGGTGAAACTGTTATTGTCTGCTATTCTAGATGTACAGGATTGATTCCAAGTTCAGTGAAAAAGTTTTTTAATTCGACCACATATAACTATAATGTTGACCACGTCTATGAACATCTAGTTACACAACAGGATATGATACAAAAATAATTGTATTCGATTTGATCAGTCTTTGTATGTTTGTATATACTGTGCTTTATTAACAATGTCTGCCTTTAAAAGCAATGTGTGAATATATTTTCTCACATTAATTGAGTGTTTACTAATTCCATGTAATTATTAAAAATTCTGAAACGTCTAAAACGTATGTGGCTTGGCTATGTGATGAGACATGATTCGCTTTAAATAAATATCTTATATAGGACAGATGAAGGTGGAACAAGAAGATGAGAACAAAAACGTTTCGTTTGATAATATTAAAAACTGAACAGGATCAAAATTCTCCAGACTAACAAGAAACTGGGAACAGGGAGGCATTGCGTGATATTAAGTCACAGGGAGACTTTATTTGGTGATGTTGGTTTCAAATGTGCACATCTACAACCCTGAGAGGTTATGGGTATGATGATGATAAATTCAGTGTACGTTTTTACAATCGTCACTTGATATGTATATCGTATGTGAATATGTAGATATAAATCTTAATTCTAAATTCAGATATAAATTAGTAAGTTGAGTTTTTCAAATATCTATATCGTACTGTGTGCTTAACTTGTCCAACTATTATAAAGCAGGTTGTGTAACTTGAATCACCCTTCCACAAGCCCCAACCTGATAAACAATGAGAATGCAAAAGAAGTTATATGTTTTCTAAAACAATAGCAAATATGTCAACCAAAAATGGTTCACAACAAAACACGTCAGCTAGTCAATATTTCATATATCATTAGTATCAACTTCATCACAGATTATCTTAAAATACATATCACCGGATACTGTCGTCTCACGATTCCTGGAATATAACAACAAGTAAATAGCTATGAACCGACATCATTGGAAACATGTAGGTGTCTAGTCAATCCCAATAGATGTTATAGGGTGCTTATGCTAATGGTTCCCTTGGCTCATGGATTAATATATATGTCCATTTCTGCTCGTTCAACACTTGATGTTTAATTGCCCAAGTTACAACCTGAAAGTGGGATGTAGACACCAACCTTCATAATTGATTTGCTAATTGTCTGCCTGTATATGTGAACAATCGCATATTTGCTAAGTTGAAAAATTCTAGCGTTATAGCGGTGATACTGTTATTGTCTGCTATTATTGAAAAAAGGATCCAAAACTGATTTAACGTTATCATTTAGAGTATTTTGTTGTTTGTTTATCTGCTTCCAATCCCCATGAATTGCGAGCAACTTGCTCTTACTTCCTATGTGCAGTGGGGTTGTTTATCGGGGCTTTTTTTCATACCCAGGAGACTTCAGCTTTCGGCTTAGTGTAATAGCTAATGAAGAAGCCTTCTACTCGAAGGGGGTATGATGAAGAAGCCTTCTACTCGAAGGGGGTATGGAAGAAACCTTTTACTCGAAGGGGGTATGATGAAGAATCCTTCTACTCGAAGGGGGTATGATGAAGAATCCTTCTACTCGAAGGGGGTATGATGAAGAAGCCTTCTACTGGAAGGGGGTATGGGAGAAACCTTTTAACATTTTACTCGAAGTGGGTATGGAAGAAACCTTTTACTCGAAGGGGGTATGATGAAGAATCCTTCTACTCGAAGGGGGTATGGAAGAAACCTTTTACTCGAAGGGGGTATGATGAAGAATCCTTCTACTCGAAGGGGGTATGATGAAGAAGCCTTCTACTCGAAGGGGGTATGGAAGAAACCTTTTACTCGAAGGGGGTATGATGAAGAATCCTTCTACTCGAAGGGGGTATGATGAAGAAGCCTTCTACTCGAAGGGGGTATGGAAGAAACCTTTTACTCGAAGGGGGTATGATGAAGAATCCTTCTACTCGAAGCATGTATGATTTAGCGGATAAAGATAGGAGAATACTATTTCCTAATTATAACTTATAACTTTTGTGACACATTAAGACTGAGTATACACCATAACACATGATGTAAATATGGTGACATATTTCAATTGTACATTCTGAAGTAAGAAGCTCAAAACGAACTGTGTACGCGAATGAGGCGTAGCTTCATCATCAGTTAATGTAGGGTGTAAGAGAAGACTCACACATGTAATCTGTTTTTATGATAATTAGAGACGAGATGTGCACCGAAGGAAATACTACACTGAAGAATAAATCAGAGCTGAAGCTACAGAGTTCTAAAACATAACGAGGGTTATGACTATATAGATAGACCTTCGAATATATTTGCTATTGATGACGTCTACGCATTTCCTATAGAGACAATAACACAAATATTTATGTAGAACATAAAATATAGATAGGTGTTTCCCAACCTTTTTTTAACGTGCCCCACCTAAGTTTTTCTAAAATTCAGATGCCTCCCTATAGCATACAAACATATTTTTTATATTAAAAAATGTTATTATTCCCTAATCGAAGCCTAATTATAGTTGATCGAATTGCCCCCCCCCCCCCCCTGAATAATAAACATGCCCCCCCCCCTTTGGGGCGTGAGCCCCATGTTGGGAAACACTGATATAAATTTATTCCCAAAAACACAGCTTTCAGCGTTTAAAATGCGAAAACCTACGGTTTGTATATTTCAACAGCAATGATTACCTGTCCAAAAACACCCCGCAGAGAACAGTCTGAAATACTAAGAACTCCAAGAATAATTACAAGTACACAGTGGTCATTGACTAAGATATTGACTGAGAGGTCAATAAAAAATAAATGATTTGACAAGCATTACCTTCCCAGCAATATAATGCCATTTTAATGGCAGTGGGTCAAAGGGCATGATCCCACGGACCGCTGGATCAGCAACCGACCAACCAACCGCGAAGCATTACAAAGAGATATTACATTTCATTTTTGGACATGCACTGCTAAAATATAATTGGAGAACATATTGACCGTACGAAAAATATTTGGGGCTTACATAATATAAGATACAACACAAGCAGAACACGCGTCGTGGCCATTTTTATCTTCACGCTATTACACTTATTGCGTGTCTTTATTACGGGGTAACCTCAACTTAGATGCTATCGTTGTATGGTGAAAAATCCTGATTCACAAACTTGTATATACGCATAGGCTTAGCCCGAGTCACGGGAGGAGGCGGCTGTTACTAAAGATAACCGATGTTTCCAGTTTTCAACCAACTCTTACAGAAAACAAATACTTATCTGCAATGGTTTGTGCAGTGATCAACGCTTATCTTACCTTGGCAAATCCAACTTTTCCGTGATTTTCATTGCCTTGTGCCACAAAGTGTATGCAAAGAAAGAAATTATCAATCGCATGAGCCACGATGTGATGTTGCGCGAGATAAGCACACAGATTTATTCTGGAGAAGGACTTGGTAAATATTGTAGGTGAAATCTCCCTAATTTTAGTAAATGGAGCCTACAAAAGTTCATTAACTTTCTGTACAGATCGCCAAGATTATATATGTTTTTTCATGATGTATCTTGTTATTTATTTAGAGTTTCATATTAGATATCCTGTTATTTATTGAGGCGTTTCTAATGATACATCTTGTTATTTATTGAAAATAGTACTTATGTAGAGCACAGGTAATGTAATCTTACTGGACGATGGCTAACAAACTATCACTGTCGAGTGCTAACCAGAAAAAATACAAATTACAATGCACATGGCATAATCATATATATAACAGTACACATGACATAATCGATATTTTGACCAAAAGGACTTTATCAAGAGAACATGGGCATTTGCATTTAAAGAAACCACGAGTAGGAACGACACAACTAACGTATCCCAACAACATGTTGAAATTGCCGGAAGGAGAGGAACAGGAAATACATAAAAATGTAAATACATGTGGAAATAGGACGAACAAATAGATCACGTAAATGACGGAACAAAATGAATAATACGAGGACAACTCTAATTGATGATTTAACAAATGAATTGTCTGAAAAAAGCGACAAAAAACCGGCACCACCTCAATCTTAGACAACAGATCAAATGGTTTGCTCACATCAGCAGACTACCATCAGACAGCATACCACAGCAATATATGCTACACAGATACAACGGAGGCAGACCTAGAGGCCGACCACGAAAACAATGGACAACTGAAATAAAGGAGGCGACAAATTCCACAATATACTCAGCACATAAGATGGCCGTCTCCAGAAAACTCTTCTATCCATGACGCCGAAAGGCAACAAATGGTTTCAGGGAATAGATAGATAGATACAATGGTCTGAATTATGTCCAAAAGCTAGAGTATACCATACTCAAAATTAAACCTTTCAATAGCGTTTATGTTCTGTGCACTATCATTTGTATTTTTTCACATTAGCATCGGACAGTGATAGTGTGTTCGCCGTCGTCTAGTAATACTACGAGTAATAATACTCTAGTAATAATACTCGTACATTACCTAGGTTCCACGTAAGCACTATTTTCATAGTTTCACAGCAGTATTACCTTCTATTGATTGTCATGTTATCTATTGAGGGTTTCTAATGATATACCTTACTATTTATTGAGGCGTTTCTAATTATATATCTTGTTATTGATTCTTCAAATAGTTTCCTTCCTGTGGACTCTCAAGAGGGTCAGTTGTACCACAATTTCATATGTTTCTCCGTTTCCCCTCCTGTAAGACTCTGTAGCCCAGACCATTTGGACCACGTTGGGACCGACTGATGTACATGACAATACAATGTTTACGGTTAAATTGTTTATGTGTGGTAAAAATTTTAACATAATGAATTATGTCAACATTTTATGCGTTAAATGATATGATTATACATATTATATGCCAATAACGTTAAATTACAAGAAAATAGCAATGTAATAAATAACATAACATAAGCTAATATAATATCATTAACTTAAATACCACACAATGTAGCAAAGAACAGCACCAGCCTCTCGTTTTTCAACACATTTTAAAGGATCTTCATCCTATTTAATCCTTCAATTTAGTATTTTTCTCAACAATGTTGAGTATTTATTAATGTTCAACATATTGATTTTTATACATCCAATCTCTGTCAATACACTTTGTTTATTTACTTCTCTTTAGTATATTCTTCAGTTTTCTTTTCAGAAAATAATCTCCATTGTCCTGCGTCTTCATACTTAAAAGCAGCAACTATTTCAAAGTTGTTATAATGCTCTTATTTTCATGTTGTGAGCAAACACTAGACAAGATTATACACATCTTATTTCCAACTTATGTTTAATACATTATGTGTGTGTATTTTAGTTATTGTGTGCTGTAGAATCATTGTATGACATCATCATTATATTAGTTATCATCATGTGAATGCTTCATTCTGTACAATATAGCATTGTTTATAATCTCTTTGTACATATTCTAGTATTTAATCAAAGTACATAAATCTCTGGTCCGTGACGCTGAAACCATTTTCTTGTGCTCACGAGATTCTATCTATCTATCTATACGCTGTGTCCCTTGTTTGCCTTGCAGCGTCAGGGGTGGAAGAGTTCTCTGGAGATGGCCTTCTTGTGCGCTGTTTGTAAGCTTGTTCCTGTGGCTTCTTTGATTTCTGTGATCCATCTTTTACATGGTCTGCCTCTGGCTTTATAACCGTTATGTCTATGTGTCATGGCCATCTGTGACATGATATATGTCGGTAGTCGGGAAGCGTGTGAAAACCACTTGATCTGCTGTCTTTTGATGTGTTCCAATACTGGTATTGTTTTGGTTATCTGTCTGATGTTATCGTTTCTAATTCTATCTCTTAATGACACTTCGAGTATTCTTCGTAGACATGTCATTTCTGTTGTCACTATTTTTCTTTTGTCTTGTGCTGTCATTGTCCAGGTTTGGCACTGGTAGCATAGTGATGGAATAATAATAGTCTTGTATAATGCAACTTTAGTGTCTATGTTTACATTTTTGTTCTTGAAAATGCGTGTCATCTGTCCTAGGATCTGGTATGTTTTGTTGCATCTATTTTGTATCTCTTTACTGGTTTTCCCTTCACTCGATATAATGCTTCCTAAGTAAGTGAACTCATTTACTTGTTTAAGGTGTTTATCATCGATGGAGATAGTGATATTTCTTTCTTTCTTTGCTATTGCCATTATTTCAGTCTTTTCAATATTAATCTTCATGTTGAATTTTTGACATGTTGTGTGGAGTTTGTTCATATGGTCTTGCAATTGTCACGAGATTGTCAGTTGAGTTATATGTACATTATTTGGAAATATGGGGTAGAACTGCACCGTTATGTACTGTGAGGGATATCCTTGGTAGACAGCTTCGTGTTCTGTTGAGAGGAACAAGTAGACACATTGGAAAATGCGCGTAAAACGAACTCAATCATCTGAGCCTAGTAATCTCTGTAAGTCTTAGCTGACACAAGAAAATAACTAATATAAACAGTATTTACAATGTTTCAAACGTTATGTTTCTGAATCACCAAATGTTTCAGGAAAACGAATACGAGATTTGAATGCAGATTCATTGTCCAAAACTTGTTCACTATTACTAGTAGTGATGTTGCCAATTCTGGCATGCAGTGTTAAACCTCCGTTTTTAGTAAGAATGTTTTCATGAGAACTTAACGAGCTTATAGTTCTTTCAGTAGAAACATAACCATTCAGTTTTTGTACATTTAATTCTTCACATAATTCACTAGAAACGCTTGTCTTCTGAAACAAGTTCATGATATCTGAATGTCTCCTTCCATTCTCAATTTGTGGATGTGGTGTCTTTTCATCTTCTCGGTCACACATGCTGCCATTGTGAGTGTCAAATGAAGAGGATGTTGTCCAGCAAGCAATGTTGTCATTCATTCTGTTGTCAGACGGTGTTCTATCTGCTGCATTATTTATACATTTCGAAAGCATCTGCTGACCTTCATTATCATTTTTGTTAGATGTGGTTTTATACAAATTGTCATCTTGTCTTAAATCAATCAACGAATTGTTTATTCGAGAAAGATTACTCGGTCCATTCTGGTCAGAACGATGATTCTCATGTAAATGAATGAGAGACCCAGGGGTTTTTGGAGGTGTTGTCAAGGATTTACCACTACCTTTTGGGCTGTTTAAAATGGCCTCTAGTTTCTTATGATTGTCATGAAGTGAAGACAACGACACTAAATCCTGACTTTTCTGAAGACTTTCAATGTTGGAAACTGGAGAAGACCAGGATACTACGCCGTTGGAACCACTATCATGTTGAGTAGGAACATTTTGTTGATTGGTTGTGTTAATTGTTTCTCCAACAGCGTTAGGTAGGGTTGCATTTTCATTGTGCTGATGATGATCGATGGGCTGTACTAAGGTGTTGTTATTAACAGAGAGGGATTTTTGTGAAAAAGCTTGGACACTGTCATCAAAATAATGAACAAGATCTGTTACGCTAGATATGGGTGCAACACTATTGTTTCGGGCAAACGATGTGCCCTTCGTGGGGGGTCGTTTAGTCTCGTAATCGGTTGTACTTCTGTCTTCAGGATTGACTTTTATTCCAATGAGTTCCTTTATTCCTCTCTTTATGCGACTGTTGCTTGCGGCGTAAAGAAACGGATTGATGCTAGAGTTTGCATGACTCATCACAATCGTGACCAACAGTCCCTGTAGAGGGAACGGACAGTTTAGCCCACAAAATAGACTGACACAGTTGAATAGGTTTACAGGAAGCCAGAGTATACCGAATAATAGAATAACCAACGCGAACATCTTAGCAGCCTTGACATCTTTGTTAAAAGTATCTTTGCTGTCTTTACTTTTTTGTAAATGACTATGCAATGCATTAGTCTGTCTCGTGTGTTTGCGGACGATAATGAGAATATAGATATAGATACAGAGCATGATAAATAGGGGAACTAAGACGAAACCAAAGAATTGAAAGTAGACCATGTATTGATAATTTACTATTTCAGTAAAGGCACATAAAGTAAGAAAACGATATCCACGATGCCATCCGTACATAGGACAAAGTCCTAGAGCTGAACCCACAACCCATACACATAAGTTGACATATATAGCTCGCCGCACTGTTAGAAGTCTCTGGTACACGAACGGCTCTTTGATTGCTATAAACCGTTCAATGGCTACAGACATCAGCATCAAAATGGAAACGTTTGTAAACATAAGAATGAGACAATTGATGAAGACACACCCATAAAAATTGTGGGGAAGTCCCAGGAAAGATAGTGCGGCACAAGGACCTACCAACACACCAACAACAATGTCTGCTATTGCTAAGTTACCAACGAATACATTAGTAATTGTATGAAGTTGCCTAGTTCGTAGTATGACTGTCAGAACCAGACAGTTTCCTACAACTGACAGAAAACCAACTATAGCCTCTGCTGAAAGGTAAACAATGGTGGTGGTGTCCATTGCCAGAGTATCAACGCCTTTGAACACATTAAACCTCCATTTTTAGTACAGATTACTGTACAAATTACTGCTATAACCCTGTCTCCATTTAGAGATCAGCGCCTTTTTCAAACACAATCTTAGTTAAATTATAGTCAATATTATGTTAGTATTAATTATTTATTATTATACTATGTTACACTTCAACAGAATCTTTCATTTCTTAAATACAATCTCAGAACTTAAAACTTAAATTTCAATCTTAAAAAACGATCTCAGAAATGTTCCTTGAGTTTAACTGTTGTGTATTTTCTTCTAATTATTAGACAGGAATGTTCACATTTTTGTTTTATTTTCTTGTGCGTGTAATGTTCATGGTGCAAATCTCTGTGTGTCACTTTTAGAGTTGTTCAAATTCTTTTGATAAATTAGTAAGCCTAGTTTTTTTTCAAAGTATCTACCTCCTGTCCCACACGAAATCTGTAACGTCCTGTGCAACAGGCATTCCCTCAACCGTAGGATGTCTTCTACTGCTAATAGCAATATATCTTAATTTTAGAGCAGTATTTATAACAGTAAATTATGGGATAACAATGGTCTCATAACACTTACTAGTAACAATAAGCACGTTACTTGAATAATCCATATTAACACATGTCGAGTTCCACTTATAATTAGTCTCTATGGAACACAAATGACAGATAATGAATTGGCCCATTAAAGTAGGTCAGAATGGCTATGTCCGTCGAGAACTTCCGTAGTGCAAATATTTTCGACATTTACACAAACACCCTTATGGATGGTTTTATTTCTGCTGTATTTGTGGCATAGGAAGTCGTTACATAATTTATATAGTTCTCCTGTCTGGTACAAGAATACAATATCATGTTTCCTCCCTTTTCCAGCTACGCCTCTTTCTAGCTAAAAGCGTGCAGAGACTGACAATGTAGTTCACGCTATTTCCATTTACACTGTTATAGTTACCCGAATGCTTTACTTTCGTAGAAAATAATTAGTTGCCATTTTTGTGTATCAATATTTGATATCAGATTGTGTCATATGTTCGTTGTCATAGAATGCATTCCGCGTGTATCTCTTGTTACTAGCTTGTGTACAGACGTTGTCACTAGTATTGCAGCTGTTATCTGATTTGATCGCCTAGAACTAAATATCAATGTTCTAGTGTCGTTGTGCTGCATATATCAGTATCCATGACTAGCAATCGTCTCTTCCTTCACTGGGATCAGTTTTCGTAGAGAGCATCGCTAGAAAATTTTATTCCAAAATCTATTGAGTTCATGTCTTTTTCGGTGTTAACATTTAACATCATGCGAACAAACAAACAACTGTTGTTCCTGTCTGGTTTATTCAAATCATTAACCTGCACTTTCAGAAATTTGTTATCAGCATTATATCTATATATACTCATTTAACCAACTATCTTATTTTTTATCTTTTTATCTTTATTAACCCGAACTTGTTACTTTTGAATATGTTTTACTAAAATATGTCAACAACAAGCGATATATAATCCAGTCTCTTTAGGAATCGTGATTTTGCACCTGTGTTCTTCCACACACAAATACAGAAAGCACTGATGGCTAATCCCAATGTAATCTGAAATTGTAATAATATACAAATATGCATGAATTCTAGATACTAACATTTCACAGTATTTTGTTATAACTTATTTCATTACAGCTAAATATAACATTGTTTATTTATTGTATTGTACTGAATTTGAGAAAACTCAAACAATATTGAGACTTGCATATGTTATTGAAGAACAAGTATTATTTCATGACAGCACTCTTGAATACTTTGGCTGTAAAATCTACGCCTTTAAGCCAGACATATCGGGCTTCAACATGTCCACTTTACACTAAATTCAGAGTTGGTGATAACTTAAATGATATCATTCATTATCACACTTCCTTATCTGTCCATTTGCGATGGCAAGATGATCAAACAGAATTGATAAAAAAAAGTAACCAATTTTTTATCTGGGCTTCCTCCGAAATATACTCGAAAATCTTTCCTGGGATAGAATTTTAGATAGCGATACAAATACGCGATACTAATATACAATACTAATATGTTGTACTAATATCGGACACTATTATGTGACACCAATATGCGATACTAATATGTGATACTTATATGTGAGACTAAAATCTTAGATTAATATGTGAGAATAATATGTGAGACTAATATGTTTGACTAATATGTGACACTAATATGTGAGACTAATATGTGAGACTAATATGTGACACTAATATGTGAGACTAATATGTTTGACTAATATGTGACACTAATATGTGAGACTAATATGTTTGACTAATATGTGACACTAATATGTGAGACTAATATGTGAGACTAATATGTTTGACTAATATGTGACACTAATATGTGAGACTAATATGTTTGACTAATATGTGACACTAATATGTGAGACTAATATGTGAGACTAATATGTTTGACTAATATGTGACACTAATATATGAGACTATCATGTGACACTAATATGTTTGACTAATATGTGACACTAATATGTGAGACTAATATGTTTGACTAATATGTGACACTAATATGTGAGACTAATATGTGACACTAATATGTGACACTAATATGTGACATTAATATGTGAGACTAATATGTGAGACTAACATGTGACACTAATATGTGACATTAATATGTGAGACTAATATGTGACACTAATATGTCACCCTCATTTGCGACACTAATATGTCACCCTAATATGTGACACTAAAATGTGAGACTAATGTGTGAGACTAATATGTCACCCTAATATGTGACACTAATATGTGAGACTAAAATGTCACCCTAAAATGTGACACTAATATAGGACACTAAAATGTGACACTAATATGTGACACTAACATATGACACTAATATGTGAGACTAGTATGTCACCGTAATATGTGACACTACTATCTGACACTAATATGTGAGACTAATATGCCACCCTAATATGTGACACTAATATATGAGACTAATATGTGACACTAATATGTGAGACTAATATGTGAGACTAATATGTGACACTAATATGTAAGACTAACATGTGAGACTAATATGTGACACTAACATGTGACACTAATATGTGAGACTAATATGTGACACTAATATGTCACCCTAATATGTGACACTGATATGTGAGACTAAAATGTCACCCTAATATGTGACACTAATATAGGACACTAAAATGTGACACTAATATTTGACACTAACATATGACACTAATATGTGAGACTAGTATGTCACCGTAATATGTGACACTAATATCTGACACTAATATGTGAGACTAAAATGTCACCCTAATATGTGACATTAATATGACACTAATATGTGACACTAATATGTGACACTAATATGTGAGAATAATATGTGACACTAATATGTTAGACTAGTATGTCACCGTAATATGTGACACTAATATGTGAGACTAACATGTGACACTAATATGTCACCTTAATATGTGACACTAATACGTGAGACTGATATGTCACCCTAATAAGTGACACTAATATGTCAGACTAATATGTGACACTAATATGTGAGACTAATAAGTCACCCTAATATGTGACACTAATATCTGACACTAATATGTGAGACTAATATGTCACCCTAATATGTGACACTAATATGTGAGACTAATATGTGACACTAATATGTGAGACTAATATGTGAGACTAATATGTGACACTAATATGTCACCCTAATATGTGACACTAATATGTAACACTAATATGTGAGATTAATATGTGACACTTATTTGTGAGACTAGTATGTGAGACTAGTATGTGAGACTAATATGTCACCCTAATATGTAACATTAATATGTGACACTAATATTTGAGACTAATTTGTGAGACTAATATGTCACCCTAATATGTGACAATTATTTGTGAGACTAATATGTGAGACTAATATGTGTGATAATATGTGACATTAATATGTGACACTAATATGTGAGAATAATATGTGAGACTAATATGTGACAATAATATGTAAAACTAATATGTGACACGTTTTTGTGAACCAAATACGTGACGCTAATATGTGAGACTAATATGTGAAACTTATTTGTGAGACTAATATGTGACACTAATATATCACACTAATATGTGAGACTAATATATTACCCTAATATGTGACAATAATATGTGAGAATAATATGTGAGACTCGTATGTGAGATTAATATGTGAGACTAATAATTGAGACTAATATGTGACACTAATATGTGACACTAATATGTGACACTAATATGTTTGACTAATATGTGACACTAATATGTGACACTAATATGTGACACTAATATATGAGACTAATAAATGAGAATAATATGTGACACTAATATGTGACGCTAATATGTGACACTAATATGTGACACTAATATGTGAGACTAATATGGCACCCTAATATATGACACTAAACTGTGAGAGTAATATGTGCGATTAATATGTGAGACTAATAAGTGACACTAAAAAGTGACACTTATTTGTGAGACTAATATGTGACACTAAAATTTGAGACTAATATGTGAGACTAATATGTGAGACTAATACGTGACACTAATATTTGAGAATATCTGAGACTAATATGTGAGACTAATATGTGAGACTAATATGTCACCCTAATATGTGACGCTAATATGTGACACTAATATGTGACACTAATATGTTAGACTAATATGTCACCCTTATATGTGACGCTAATATGTGATACTAATATGTGAGACTAATATATGTGAGACTTATTTGTCACCCTAATATATGACACTAATATGTGACACTAATATATGACACTAATATGTGACACTAATATATGACACTAATGTGTGACACTAATATGTGACACTAATATGTGACACTAATATGTGAGACTAATATATGTGAGACTTATTTGTCACCCTAATATATGACACTAATATGTGACACTAATATATGACACTAATATGTGACACTAATATATGACACTAATGTGTGACACTAATATGTGACACTAATATGTGACACTAATATGTGAGACTAATTTATGTGAGACTTATTTGTCACCCTAATATATGACACTAATATATGACACTAATATGTGACACTAATATATGACACTAATATATGACACTAATGTGTGACACTAATATGTGACACTAATATGTGACACTAATATGTGACACTAATATATGACACTAATGTGTGACACTAATATGTGACACTAATATGTGACACTAATATGTGAGACTAAAATGTGACAGTAATATGTGACACTAATTTAAAGCGAAATTATACACATGCTGGAGAACTTGAACATTGACATCAAGGATTTAAGAATAAACAAGAACATGTACAGGCAACAAACAGCAGCAATAAGAATAGGAAATCAATTTGGCCCTTTTCAACAAATAAAACAAGGAGTCAGACACGGAAAGCATGCTTTCACCAGACCTGTTCTTTTTATACAGTGAAAACATATTGCGTGTAATAGCAGATATCCCAGGAATATCAGTAGGAGGACATAACATAGATAATTTGAGATATGCGGATGACACTGTTCTGATTGCAAAATATGAGGAAGACCTTCAAGATTTAATTAATGTAGTAGTCACAGAAAGTAAAGAGAAAGGCCTCTTCCAAAATATCAAGAAAACAGAAGTAATGGTTTTTTCAAAGAAACAAAATAACACACCTTGCAAGATCATAGTGAATGATATAGCATTAAAACAGGTCCACCAATTCAAATATTTAGGTACTATGATTACAGCAGATGGAAGAAGTTCAACAGAAATAAGATGCAGAATAGGACAGGCAAAAATAACATTCAGAAAAATGAAAAATATACTGTGTAATATGACCTTGTCATTAGATATGAGAAAGAGAGTTCTGCAGTGCTATATAACCCATATTCTAACATATGGGTGCGAGTCTTGGACAATAAATAAACTGGAAAGGGGGAAATTAGAGGCAACAGAGATGTGGTTCTACAGAAGAATGCTGAGAATACCATGGACTGATAGAAAAACTTGTGGAGGTGTTGATAATAATCAAATGAGAAATGGACCTTAATCAACAATATAAGAAAACGGCAATCTTCTTTTTTTGGCCACTTTAAGGCAGGTTTAGAGAACATAGTCACAACAGGCATTATTGAAGGCAACAGAGACAGAGGGCGATAATGTGAGAAAATATTAGACAGTTTGACAACGTAGCACGGCAAGGAAACAACAAGGGCTTTGATACATAATACTGTGGACAGAGAGCTGTGGAGAGCCATGACCGCATACGCCAGTCGGCATAGCAACTGATGATTATGAATATGTGTGACTAATATGTGAGACTTACATATGAGACAAATATGTGACACAAATATGTAAAACTAATATGTGAGACTAATATGTGAGACTAATATGTGAGACTAATATGTGAGACTTATATGTGAGACTACTATGTGATACAAATATGTGAGACTTATATGTAAAACTAATATGTGAGACTAATATTTGAGAATAATATTTGACACAAATATGTGAGACTTATATGTGAAACTATTATGTGAGACTTATATGTGACACTAATATGTGCCACTAATATGTGACACTAATATGTGAGACTAATATGTGACACTAATATGTGACAAAAATATGTTAGACTAATATGTGACACTAATATGTGACAAAAATATGTGACAACAATATGTGAGACTAATATGTGACACTAATATGTGACAAAAATATGTGACAAAAATATGTTAGACTAATATGTGACACTAATATGTGACAAAAATATGTTAGACTAATATGTGACACTAATATGTGACAAAAATATGTGACAACAATATGTGAGACTAATATGTGAGATTAAAATGTGAGATTATTATGTGAGACTAATATGTGGCACAAATTTTTGAGACTAAAATGTGAGACTAATATGTGAGATTAATATGTGAGACAAATATGTGAGACAAATATGTGAGACTAATATGTGAGACTAATATGTGAGACTAATATGTGAGACTAATATGTGAGACAAATATGTGAGACAAATATGTGAGACTAATATGTGAGACTAATAATATGTAAAATATTTAAGTATATGAACAATGCTGATTAATGCTGATTAAATACTTTGGACACATTAAAATACATATGACACCTTATTGTAGACCTTACTTGAGGGTAAAGTCAAAGGGAAGCGAGCAAGAGGTAGGCAGAGATACAAGTGGGTGAGTAACATTACACGATGGGCAGGTTACAGTCTAGCAGAGTGTACCACCAATACAAGAGACAGGAGATGTTTGAGATACGTTGCAGCCAACCTTCGTTGCGGAGACGGCACTTGATGATGATGATGATGATTAATGCAAACACACACTGGTCATATCATCTGATTATAATGAAAGACGTTTGTCTGTCGAGAAAACTGATGTATGAATTACTTCAATAATATGTAACTCCTGCAAGAAAACTGTAAAACGACAGGTGAAACTTGGGTTATTGTTTGCTATTACTGCCTACCTACGTATTTGTTTGGATAATTAATTAAAATAGTATATCAATAATTAATCAAATATTCATTTCAATATTCATTTTTAGAGTTATGTTTAGGGTTAGGGTTAGCGATGTTTGACATAACTAATCATAACTAAAACCATAAATATATTTATATTTAAATTAATAAATGATAAAACATAAACTGATAAAAATAACACAGGGAAATAAGCACATAGTTAGGCAGTAATTGTAAACCAGCTCCAAAACTTGTAAACATGATAAGAAAGTTTTAATAATAAAGGGAAACGCACAAGAAAACGCATAAATTGACGATTTGCCGAAAAAGCCTTTGTCAATAAATAACACATGATGAGTAGAAACAGCACTATCCTTGATTATAGAATAGAGATAAAATTGGTATGCCGAAAATCAAGAAGAGGAATGGAAATGTAAAAATAAAAGGACATAGATGACACCCTCTAAAAACGACATCTGACAAGACCACAACAGGATATTTCCACGTAGAAACAGTGGATCCCAAAATAATGTAGTCTATAAAATACCGGTTCTTATACGCATATCGAGTTCGATTCAGAGAAGCACGATTTAATGGCAATCACTTGGAAATCACTAGCACCCCGATATTTCGTGCCGTTGAAGTGATTATCAACAGGATGACCCGACTGATGGTTGATACTTTGTAGATGATGACAGAATTGGTCTTGTAACCACTTACTCATCTCCCGCATATGCGTCATGATGCAATGTTTGCAAATGATGACGTAGATGCCGTTGTGGAACACACATTTAAAACCTTTTCAATATTGAACGTGGTTTTATGGAATGTGAACGGGTGTGTATAACATAGGCACAGGTGTTTCATTAACTTAAGTACTACACAATGTAATAAAGAATAGCATACATCCCTCGTTTTTTCAACAAATTGTAAAGGCTCTTCATCCAATTAATCCTTTATTTTAGTATTTTTCTCAACAATGTTGAGTATTTAATAACGGTCAAGAATTTGCTTTTTCTACATCCAATCTCTGTCAATACACTTTTACTCTTCTCTAGTATATAATGTTCCGTTTTCTTTTCCGAAAATAATCTCCATTGCCCTGGGTCTTCATACTTAAAAGCAGCAACTATTTCACTGGTTTTATAATGCTCATAGTTTCATGTTGTGAGCAAACACTAGACAAGATTATACACATCTTATTTCCAAATTATATTTAATACATTATGTGTGTGTATTTTAGTTATTGTGTGCTGTAGAATCATTGTATGACATCATCATTATATTAGTTATCATCCTGTGAATGCTTCATTCTGTACAATATAACATTGTTTATAATCTCTTTGTACATATCGTATTTAATCTCGGTACATAAATCTCTGCTCCGTGACGCTGAAACCATTTTCTTGTGCTCACGAGAATGTCAGTTGAATTATATGAACATTATTTGGAAACATGGGATTGAACTGCACCGTTAAGTACTGTGTGGGATATACTTGGTAGGCAGCTTCGTGTTCTGTTCAGAGGAACAAGTAGACATATTGGAAAATTTGCGTGCAGCGAACTCAATCATCTGAGCCTAGTAAGCTCTGTGACTGTTGGTTGACACACGAAAATAACTAGTAGAAACAATATTTACAATGTTTGGCACGTTATGTTTCTGAATCACCAAATGTTTCAGGAAAACGAATAGGAGATTTGAATGCAGATTCATTGTCCAAAACCTGTTCACTATTACTAGTAGTGATGTTGCCAATTCTAGCATGCAGTGTTAAATCTCCGTTTTTAGTAAGAATGTTTTCATGAGAACTTAACGAGCTTATAGTTCTTTCAGTAGAAACATAACCATTCAGTTTTTGTACATTTAATTCTTCACATAATTCACTAGAAACGCTTGTCTTCTGAAACAAGTTCATGATATCTGAATGTTTCTTCCCGTTCACATTTTGTGGATGTTGTGTCTTTTCATCTTCTCGGTCACAAATGCCGTCATTGTGAGCGTCAAATGAGGAGGATGTTGTCCAGCAAACAATGTTGTCATTCATTCTGTTGTCAGACGGTGTTCTATCTGCTGCGTTATTTACATATTTCGAAAGCGTCTGCTGACCTTCATTATCATTTTTGTTAGATGTGGTTTTATACAAATTGTCATCTTGTCTTAAATCAATCGACAAATTGTTTATTTGAGAAAGACTACTCGGTCCATTCTGATCAGAACGATGATTCTCATGTAAATGAATGAGAGACACAGGGGTTTTTGGGGGTGTTGTCGAGAATTTTCCACTCCCTTTTGGGCTGTTTAAAATGGCCTCTAGTTTCTTATGATTGTCATGAAGTGAAGACAACGACACTAAATCCTGACTTTTCTGAAGACTTTCAATGTTGGAAACTGGAGAAGACCAGGATACTACGCCGTTGGAACCACTATCATGTTGAGTAGGAACATTTTGTTGATTGGTTGTGTTAATTGTTTCTCCAACAGCGTTAGGTAGGGTTACATTTTCATTGTGCTGATGATGATCGACGGGCTGTACTGAGGTGTTGTTATTAACAGTGAGGGATTTTTGTGAAAATGCTCGGACACTGTCATCCAAATAATGAACAAGATCCGTTACGCTAGATATGGGTGCAACACTATTGTCTCGGACAAACGATGTGCCCTTCGTTTGGGGTCGTTTAGTCTCGTAATCGGTTGTACTTCTGTCTTCAGGATTGACTTTTATTCCAATGAGTTCCTTTATTCCTCTCTTTATGCGACTGTTGCTTGCGGCGTAAAGAAACGGATTGATGCTAGAGTTTGCATGACTCATCACAATCGCGACCAACAGTCCCTGTAGAGGGAATGGACAGTTTAGCCCACAAAATAGACTGACACAGTTGAATAGGTTTATAGGAAGCCAGAGTATACCGAACAATAGAATAACCAGCGCGAACATCTTAGCAGCCTTGACATCTTTGTTAAAAGTATCTTTGCTGTCTTTACTTTTTTGTAAATGACTATGCAATGCATTAGTCTGTCTCGTGTGTTTGCGGACGATAATGAGAATGTAGATATAGATACAGAGCATGATAAATAGGGGAACTAAGACCAAACCAAAGAATTGAAAGTAGACCAAATATTGATAATTTATTATTTCAGTAAAGGCACATATAGTCAGAAAACGATATCCACGATGCCATCCGTACATAGGACAAAGTCCTAGAGCTGAACCCACAACCCATACACATAAGTTGACATATATAGCTCGCCGCACTGTTAGAAGTCTCTGGTACACGAACGGCTCTTTGATTGCTATAAACCGTTCAATGGCTACAGACATCAGCATCAAAATGGAAACGTTTGTAAACATCAGAATAAGACAATTGATGAAGACACACCCATAAAAATTGTGGGGAAGTCCCAGGAAAGATAGGGCAGCACAAGGACCTACCAACACACCAACAACAATGTCTGCTATTGCTAAGTTACCAACGAATACATTAGTAATTGTATGAAGTTGCCTAGTTCGTAGTATGACTGCAAGAACCAGAGAGTTTCCTACAACTGACAGAAAACCAACTATAGCCTCTGCTGAAAGGTAAACAATGGTGGTGGTGTCCATTACCATAGTATCAACGCCTTCAAACACGTTTCGTTCACAAATTACTGTTAGAAATCTGTCTCCATTTAGAGATCCGCGCCTATTTTCAAACACAATATTAGTTATATTATAGTAAATATTCTGTTATTAATAATTATTCATTGTTATACTATGTTATATTTCAAAAATATCTTTTATTTCTTAAATACAATTGTTGTATTCCGTGCAATATTAATAGTCCATATAACATCGCTGTGTAAAGTATATGTTTGATTTCATTAAAACGATCTCAAAAATGTTACTTGAGTTTAACTGTTGTGTATTTTCTTCTAATTATTTGACAGGAATGTTCACATTTTTGTTTTATTTTCTTGTGCGTGTAATGTTCATGGTGCAAATCTCTGTGTGTCACTTTTAGAGTTGTTCAAATTCTTTTGATAAATTAGTAAGCCTAGTTTTTTTTCAAAGTATCTACCTCCTGTCCCACACGAAATCTGTAACGTCCTGTGCAACAGGCATTCCCTCAACCGTAGGATGTCTTCTACTGCTAATAGCAATATATCTTAATTTTAGAGCAGTATTTATAACAGTAAATTATGGGATAACAATGGTCTCATAACACTTACTAGTAACAATAAGCACGTTACTTGAATAATCCATATTAACACATGTCGAGTTCTTCTTATAATTATTCTATGGAACACAAATGACAGATAATGAATTGGCCCATTAAAGTAGGTCAGAATGGCTATGTCCGTTGAGAACTTCCGTAGTGCAAATATTTTCGACATTTACACAAACACCCTTATGGATGGTTTTATTTCTGCTGCAAATGTGGCATCAGGAAGTCGTTACATAATTGATATAGTTCTCTTGTCTGGTACAAGAATACAATATCATGTTTCCTCCCTTTTCCAGCTACGCCTCTTTCTAGCAAAAAGCGTGCAAAGACTGACAATGTAGTTCAAGCTATTTCCATTTGCAATGTTATAGTTGGTCAAGGGCTTTACTTTCGTAGAAAATAATTAGTTGCCATTTTCGTGTATCAATATGTGATATCAGATTGTGTCATATATTCGTTGTCATAGTAGAATGCATTACTCGTGTATCTTTTGTTACTAGCTTGTGTACAGACGTTATCACTAGTATTGCAGCTATTATCTGATTTGATCGCCTAGAACTAAATATCAATGTTCTTGTGTCGTTGTGCTGCATATATCAGTATCCATGACTAGCAATCGTCTCTTCCTTCACTGGAATCAGTTTTCGTAGAGAGCATTGCTAGAAAATCTTATCCCAAAATCTATTGAGTTCATGTCTTTTCGGTGTTAACATTCAACATCAGGCGAACAAACAAAGAATTCCTGTTCCTGTCTGCTTTTATTCAAATCAATAACTTGCGCTTTCAGATATTTATCAGCATTATATCTACACATACTCAATTAACCAACTATTTTGTTTTTTCTTTGCTAACCCAAAATTGTAACTTTTGAATATGTTTTACTAAAATCTGTCAACAATGTTCTCTATATGAAACAACAAGCAATATATAATCCAGTCTCTTTAATAATCCTGATTCTGCACCTGGGTTCTTCCACACACAAATACAGAAAGCTCTGATGGTTAATCCCAATGTAATCTGAAATGATAACAATATACAAATAGTCATGAACTATCGATACTAACATTTCACAGAATGTTGTTATAATTTATTTCATTATAACTAAATATAACATAGCTTATTTATTGTTTGCTACTGAATTTGAGAAAACTCAAACAATATTCAGACTTGCATATGTCATTGAAGAACAAGTATTATTTCATAACATTAGTCTTGAATAGTTTTGCTGCCATATCAGCGTGTATTAACCTGACACATCCGGCTTCAACATGCCCATTTGAAACAAAATTCAGAGCTATTGATAACGTAATTGATATCATTCATTATCACACTTCATTATCTGTCAATTGGCGATGACAAATTAATCAACCAGAGGTGATAAAAAAATAACCATTTTTATGTAGTATAATGCATTAGTCTGTCTCGTGTGTTTGCGGACGATAATGAGAATATAGATATAGATACAGAGCATGATAAATAGGGGAAGTAAGACGAAACCAAAGAATTGAAAGTAGACCATGTATTGATAATTTACTATTTCAGTAAAGGCACATAAAGTCAGAAAACGATATCCACGATGCCATCCGTACATAGGACAAAGTCCTAGAGCTGAACCCACAACCCATACACATAAGTTGACATATATAGCTCGCCGCACTGTTAGAAGTCTCTGGTACACGAACGGCTCTTTGATTGCTATAAACCGTTCAATGGCTACAGACATCAGCATCAAAATGGAAACGTTTGTAAACATAAGAATGAGACAATTGATGAAGACACACCCATAAAAATTGTGGGGAAGTCCCAGGAAAGATAGTGCGGCACAAGGACCTACCAACACACCAACAACAATTTCTCTGGAATATAATCGAATATCTTTCTTTGGGATGCATTATAGAAAGCGATACTAATACACGATACTAGTATGCGATACTAATATGTGATAGTAGTATGTGATACTAATATGTGATACTAGTATGTGATACTAATATGTGAGACTAATTTGTGACACTAATATGTGACACTAATATGTGACACTAATATGTGACTACAGTCTTTCAAGAGGCAGTTAAGACCGTCATTACACTCAATAGAGAGTGCAGCGAAATCAGCCCCGTGTGCGCATGGGCCTTTACTGCCAGATGGGTAAAAGTTTGAACCTGTCCATGGAGGAAGTCATATGAGTGCTACTGAGAGTAGTATCCTCATAGGAGAGTATCCTGCACAGTCGAAACAGGACGGACCTGAAGACTATGTGATAACACAGGACGAGTAAAGAAAGGCATTGTCTACGTTCACATAACATAGTCAAAATGGATAAATTCCGGAAGTCAAGAAAAGTATAAATGACAACTGAAATGTAAAAACTAGAGAGATATACATGAAACAAACAAACAGAAAAGGGACAGAACATAACAGGATATCTACCAAAACAAGGAATGTTAGTCACAAAAGGATGTTGAGTATCAAAATAATTTATATGCCAATTTTCAAGCTCATATCGAGTACGATCATCCGAGGAGCATGGTTTAATGACTAATACCACAAAAGACACGACTCCAGATAGCTCTTTACGGGAAACACTTCCATAGTTAAATTACTTGCTTTTGCGGCTTTTGCGGAAGACTACACTGGCTTAGATAATTATTCTTCCACGTGATCTGGCAGCGAAGGTCTCGCTGTCTTAGTAAATTATTCCTCCACGTGATCTGGCAGTGAAGGCTTCACTCTCTTACCAAATTATTATTCCATGGTGCCTGGAAATGAAGGTCCCACTTTTTTAGTAAACATTCTTCCACGTGATCTGGAAGGCACATGCGTACTCGAGCGTGTGGTATATATGATGTCTTATGTAGGATGAAATAGAAAAAAATATGAATCAATATTTCAATCAAATGCCTGTATTACGAAGGAGACGCATCAGAAGCTCGCAAAAGAATATTCATTAACTTAATATTTTCAAATAGTTATATGGAATATCATTATATCAATAAACCCATAATCCTTCACGGCCGTAGGAGTACCACATTGGATACTTTAGCACAGAATCCTTCAGCAGTTTATATCATCAGCGATGCAGATGAGTGGGAAAATCTTGTCCTATCCATTCCTTGATGTTGCCTATTAATGTCTTTATTTTCTCTCCTCTGCTTCTTTCCCCTTTGACAGTTCCCTGCTATATTGTTTTTGAAAAGGAATCATGTCAGCATACATGTCAAACCATGCTAGTTTTCGTCGTTTCACTATGGAATATACAGCGCGTCACATCTTTTATGACAATACAGTTCACACATTTACGAATCCTAGTATGAAGTTTGGGAGTCAAACAGTGTTTTGGATTTGTTAAGGAAAGAGAGATGAAAAAACTCAAGAACATTTAAAGAGAACAATATGCATTCTGCTGAATCAACATTGTGATCTACGTCACGAGTCTTTGAGCTTAAATCATGTGTGTGATGCTGATATATTTGCTAAACTGTTTCCCAAACTGGATGTGAATATCATTGCTGGTTCCAAAATGTTTATCTTCAGACTGAATAACACGTAAGAGCAATAACACGATTTTAGATGCATATATTATTACATTGTATTTATATATATCTATCTACCTATACGCTGTATCCCCTGTTTGCCTTGCGGCGTCAGGGCAGAAGAGTTCTCTGGAGATGGCCTTCCTGTGTGCTGTTTGTAAGCTTGTTCCTTTGGCTTCTTTGATTTCTGTGATCCATCTTTTACATGCTCTGTCTCTGGCTTTGTAGCCGTTAAATCTATATGTCAGACATATACATGTCTAACTGTGGCATGCTGTCTGTTGGTAGTCTAGACGCGTGTGAAAACCACTTGATCTGTTGTTTTCGTCTGTTGAAAGGGTGTGAAAACCACAAAAGACAACAGATCAAGTGGTTTTCACATGTTTCCAGACTACCAACAGGCAGCATACATTGTATATACATTAAATACATAGTATTTTAAATATATAATTGAGTATAATTTAAAATTCTGCAATTGTTAATGTTTGCTTAAATCAGCATCTTTCTTTGATCTGTGTAAGTGTTAACATTATTTTATTGTGAATTTTAATGAAATAACATTCTCATATCTAAGAATATAATTTATACAATTGTAACTGTTTGGCGACAATTTAACATCTATATATGTACTTACAATAATATTCGTGTTAACAATGACATATTCAAAACTTAACATACAGTAGCCACATTGTCACATGAGAAAATGTTTGCAGCGCTAAGTGCGTAGACCTCTAGCTTTGATTAACGAACACATTATACATTGTAAAATCAGTGCAATAATTTATAACAATAAACACCATAAGCTGTAATAATACCACCATCTTGTCTATAACAGAATCATCAAGTCATCTCGCGCAACGCACAATGATACTTAACAAGAACACAACGTAAGTTACTGATCACAACGAATAAATTGACGAAGCTCACAGCGTTAACTATTCATGATTAGGAAAAACAATAAAACATTGCTCTACCACCAAAGACGGCTGTGGGCAACAGATTAATAGATTGTCCCGAATGATTATTACGTCAATCTGCCCTCTGGAATTTTAAAACAACCTCTGGGAAACTGCCCTGGTTAAGTGCAACGGAGAAAACTCACACTAATATTCCACCGTGAATAGCAAATAACACGAACAAAAGCATCAAATTGAGAATTCAAAGAGAAAAATGAAATAATTGAAGGTATTATTCCTTTCATGTAGTGACACATAAATTCAGCGTGTTGTTTCTTAATGCCATCGTTAATCATATTGTTTTCATTGAACCTTGCAAACGTGTGTTTGTACAAAGTAGATGATTGCTGACCATAATGAATGATTACAAGCTTGACTTCCTAGACTGTTCTCTCTACATGCAGGACAAATATACTATTTCTTCTCGGTTCACTGAATATTTTCACTTTCATATCTGGCAATTTATTTATTGCGGCCAAGTAGTTTGAAAAATAGTTCTGTTCTCGGCGAATACACATTGCACTAAATACAAACCTATATTAACATGTCATAAGCGACATTATCAATCATTAAGCTATTTTTTTTTATTAATGCCATAAATACAACAAGGTATCTGTGGTTTAACATCACGTCTAAATGATTGACTCCTATATTTCAGATTTGTCATATCTCTTCTCTCTCTCTCTTTCTCTCTCTCTCTCTGTATGTGTGTGTGTGTGTGCATATGAAAGTGCAGAATAAGCACACAAGCAACAAGGTAGTTTAACTGATATTATCACATATTCATATTATCACATATTCATATTATCACATATTAATATTATCACATATTCTAACACTATCTTTTATCACATACATCCAAGAACTGCACCTTCTTAATTACCATCTGTTAATTAAACATGATCTAAATATAAATGTGGAGGCAAGAATTAAAAACTCTATGGTCAAATATATTGAAAAAAGAAGACTGAAATGGTTCTACCACATAATGAGAATTAATGCATATTCGCCAACGGCAAGAGCAAACAACATTAAAAAGGAAAAAAAGCAAGAGGCAGAAAGGGGAGCAAAAAATAGCAACACTATTTACTTGTCATGCATATCGTAAAAGGCGACTAAGGAGGTTATTGGATGGAGTTGGCTGTCCCATCCCATATAGGGTCAGCGACCCAAATCCATGCTGAAGTTGGATGGGTCAGGCCGAAAGGCACAGATATCGCAGCAATGCTGTAAACCAGGACACGATGTATTCCGTTCTCCGGACTACATTCTGCTCATCTGCAGGAGTTTGAGAACAAACGCAGAAGAAGAAGAATATCTCTCTCACTAGGTGGTTTGGACATTTTTTTTCTTATAAGTCTGTTATTAAATGTGTTGTGAAATTCTTTGTTTAGATGGCGTCTTTCGCGTATTCTGATTTACTGGTCTGCTTCTCAGGATGTACCGGCTAGATTTTAATCACAAAAATGAAAAATGTTGATATGCTTTATTTCAAATTTCTTCTACACATGATCTCAAAGTGAGCATGGTATCAAATTTCTTCTACACATGATCTCAAAGTGAGCATGGTGTCAAATAGAATGTAGAGGAATGTTGGTAAACCAGTTTAGAGTATCTATTGATAATTTATTTGTATACTAATGTGTTCTTTGTTTTGGTGGAAAACCACCCACGAATATAACCAATATGGTACATATGCTCAAATAGCAAATACACGTCTACATAATGTCGGTCGATGATTACCCACTTAATATGATATATATCTATCTATCTGTATATATATATATTTATACATATATCGCCACAGAGGCGGGCATATATATAAGGTACCGAGCTCGATCCCCGCCACAGGCAATTGTGCATCCGGTCCATTCAGAAAAAATGGCAAACTACTGAAGATATATATTGCCTAGAAAATCACCCCAGCCAACAAATGCTGGGTAGATAGCTACGTCCTGAATTGGATATGCTACCAATTTTTTAAACAATATATATATATATTTATTTATTTATTTATTTATTCATTTATATATAAACATATGTCACCAAATTTAATGTCCTTTCATACTAAAAAAATGCTAAAACATGCATTGGTCACTGTTAGTCTTACCACCTCCTGCGTTCACCCTGGAACTTATCCGTAGCACAACACTGTGACTTCTCACTCAGAACAGAGAGTTTATAAACGTTGGCAACGCTTTGAGTCCCTCATTTATAGAAAACAAGGCCGGTGTCATTAATACAGTCACTAATGAAATATGGTAGTAAAACTTCTCATGCGTAAACGACATGGCACGTATTGAACAATTTTTCTATAATGGTTTTATTGAATCTATATTTTGTTTTTGTTGGAATTTGCACTTTCAGGATTAACTGGAATATTTGCAGAAGTATTAATTTATGTTCTATGTTTTTAATGTTCTTAAAAGTATTAATTTATGTGCTATGTTTTTAATGTTCTTAAAAGTGTTAATTTATGTGCTATGTTTTTAATGCTCTTAAAAGTATTAATTTATGTTCTATATGTTCCATGGATTTAAAACAAGTAGTAAAGAAATAATGTATGTGTTTGAAGTTATATAGAACTAGAAAATATTTATATGCTATATATGTAACGCATTATTAAACATCGACTTCACAACATAAAGTCTTCGCTACTTCTCCTAGGAAAGTAGAATATTTATTTACAATACGCGTATAGCAATTATTCTTCATTGTATACTTTAAAACTCCCGCAACATCACTTGAATAGCTATGTCCAACCAACCAAAAGCTTTATCACTTGAATAGATATGTCCAACCGACCAAAAGCTTTATCACTTGAATAGTTACGTTCAACCGACCAAAAGCTTTATCACTAGAATAGTTACGTTCAACCGGCCAAAAGCTTTATCACTTGAATAGCTATGTCAACCGACCAAAAGCTTTATCACTAGAAACGTTCAACCGACCAAAAGCTTTATCACTTGAATAGTTACGTTCAACCGACCAAACGCTTTATCACTTGAATAGATATGTCCAACCAACCAAAAGCTTTATCACTTGAATAGATATGTTCAACCGACCAAAAGCTTTATCACTTGAATAGCTATGTCCAACCGACCAAAAGCTTTATCACTTGAATAGATATGTCCAACCGACCAAAAGCTTTATCACTTGAATAGATATGTCCAACCGACCAAAAGCTTTATCACTTGAATAGATATGTCCAACCGACCAAAAGCTTTATCACTTGAATAGATATGTCCAACCGACCAAAAGTTTTATCACTTGAATAGATATGTCCAACCGACCAAAAGCTTTATCACTTGAATAGACATGTCCAACCGACCAAAAGCTTTATCACTTGAATAGATATGTCCAACCGACCAAAAGCTTTATCACTTGAATAGATATGTTCAACCGACCAAAAGCTTTGTCACTTGAATAGATATGTCCAACCGACCAAAAGTTTTATCACTTGAATAGATATGTCCAACCGACCAAAAGCTTTATCACTTGAATAGACATGTCCAACCGACCAAAAGCTTTATCACTTGAATAGATATGTTCAACCGACCAAAAGCTTTATCACTTGAATAGATATGTCCAACCGACCAAAAGCTTTATCACTTGAATAGATATGTCCAACCGACCAAAAGTTTTATCACTTGAATAGATATGTCCAACCGACCAAAAGCTTTATCACTTGAATAGACATGTCCAACCGACCAAAAGCTTTATCACTTGAATAGATATGTTCATCCGACCAAAAGCTTTATCACTTGAATAGATATGTCCAACCGACCAAAAGCTTTATCACTTGAATAGATATGTGAACATAAAGAAAATATACTGTATCCCCCCCCCTCCTTCATTTATGGTTTCGATCACTTGTGCAATTGAAGACATTTTATCACCTCTTTCACAACCTTGTAACCAAGCACTACCAGCCAAGATCTACGCACTCTCCTGCAGGTGTTAAGTCCCATTTTTTTATATTTTCAGCACAGGAAGATATTAATTTTCTTTTTCAGAGCAGATATTGGTGTGCTTATGGAACATTCCGAGTCACCCCAGAGAGATTCGAGATATGATCCATCTGTATGAACTGTATATGATCCATGCATTTGAGAATGGTCAACTAATCCCATGTGTCTATGCACTTGTGTCTGGTCGTAGTGAAACAATGTACCACCGTCTGCTTCATCATGTCATAGAATTGGAACATAAAAGAAATGCAGTTCCATTTTCAATAGTTTTTCCAATTATCTGCAATTAAAGCTTTTGAATGTGCATTTCCACGAGCTCAAGTATCAGGATGTTATTTTCACTTTTCACAGAATATTTGGCGAAAACTACAGTCTGGTGGTAAAATGATATTGTACATCTCTGATGAAAGGTATTCAATCAATCAAACAACTGATGGTTTTGGCATTCGTACCAGAAGCTGGTGTGATTACTGTTTTCGAACAACTCAACAAAATTGATAGTTTCTCAAACCTGGATTTCTTCATGTATTAGTTGGAAGATTTCTATATTTTACGGATTAGTCGTGGTCGCCGTTCGCCTCTTCGGTTTCCAGTGAGTCTTTGGAATCAACACAATCGTGATATAAATGAACTGCCAAGAAGCAACAAAGCTATTGACGGTGGGCACAATGCATTTAATTCAATGGTGAATGTATCTCAAACAACAGCAAGAAGACTTGACTGGAAGTTACAGAACAACAACTTACATATGTACTGTTGAGAAATCAGACTGCCACTGGTCAACCAACAACAAGAAACGAAAAGTTTACCAACGTGTCGATGCTGATATTAAAACATTGGTTGAACAATACGATCCAGCAGAGCCTATCAACTTCTTAAAAATCATAGCACGTGTTTTGAACACTGCTATAACTGTTATATTTATAGCAGTGTTTGTTATGTTTATAGATGTTGTGTAGTTAACCCAATCACAGAACTTAATTTCATGTCTATCATTTATGAAGCAACTAATATCATTTGAAGACTTTGTTATAATTATTTACTAGTTCTATTGTTCATTAATGTTTATTACAGTTTATATGAAATATTGTATGTATTATCTTTGTATTCTTGGGGATATTTTGTCTGGTATATTTTTTATGGGAATATTTTGTCTGGAATATTTAGTCTGGTATATTTTGTCCGGGAATATTTTGTCCGGTTGCCCTCTATTGCACTCAAAAAACCAACTCTTGGCAGTGTACATTGCTCTGAGATGTCACATAGGAGGAAAGGGGGGGGGGTCTTAAATTACAAAATATGGTCACCAATTAGAGGGGATGTTCTGAATAGGTTTAACCCTATATTACATGATATTGTATTTTATTTTTTTTAACTTTTTCGATTCATATATCTTCGTCATTTTCTTATTCCCAATTTTAACGGTTATTTCACTTTAAAGTCAAATGTGTTTTTCTTGTATCCTTGAGATTTGCAATATATATGACGTTTTTGATATTCTGCATTTATTTAAATTTGTAAATGCATTTTTTTCAACAAATTGTGTAACAATTTTTTTCTCTTTGCAATGTTTATTTTTCTAAATTAAATTCACTTTAGTTTTCTTAAAATTGAAATATTCAATATTGTTACCACTTTAGTTTATTTCTGCATTTTTTTGGTCAAACTATACTCTTTTCCCTCCAAAAAAAAACAACATTTTATTGAAAAAAAGGTAACATGCGCATAGAAACATTTATATACAACTGTTCCAATTTCATTTTTCGTTCATGCAAAACTGAACTTAATACTCATTAAAAAAATTCATTAATCATATTTTTATCATGGACAACTTTAGTTAACAGTTGTTGGTTAAGGTGAACTAGGTGTTTGACGAAAGTTGACGTCACACTATTGGTGGGATTTTTTTTCTACACATAAAACATTCTTTGAACATGATTTTCTAAAATTGTCAAACAAATCAAGCATATTTTCGTACTTTTTCTGCTAAAAAAATTTTCATAGGGAGGGGGTAAATTATTTTGACATAATTAAGCAGAGGTTTGTGGGGGGGGGGTGTGGTCTGTTTTCTTGACATTTTTTTACAATGAAGAGTAAGAATCAAAAGTGACCAACAAATGTTGAAGTAATCTTTGACCCTGAGGGAGGGGAAACATGAAATTGTATTGATCATTTTTTTCAACGGGCGTTGTACATGCCACAATGTGTCGTTTTAGACTCATAATTAGTGAATGAGGGCATTTTATGGTAACAAGATCTGACCACATTGTGTTTTATGATATCTATGGTAACAAGATCTGACCACATTGTGTTTTATGGTATCTAGGAAATGAATGTTTTAATCTTGTAAGTGTTGAGATGATTACTTTCAAAGCTTCCATAGTGACAACGTTGTATATTTAAATAGTTGAGAGACACACACAGACAGACAGATACACACACACACACACACAACTAAAACATCTAAATGAGTCCTTCCGTATGACGTAGCATGAATTATGAGATAAAGGGTATCACGTGTGCTGAATAAGTAGCTTGTTACAAAAACCATCAACATTCATACACTTCTCATTCTGTTGCAAGATATTAAGTGCTTATATGCTATTATAGACGCATATGGTTGCGTCTGTGGGTCTCACCAATGGCCCACTAGACATACCACTCATGCAACAGAAAACCTTAGTGGATGACATGCCGTTATATTGAGGTTATCTTCTTATAGAAGCTTCATGGCATGTCATCTATACAATTATGCTTTTATTTTGTTGTTGAAATGTGTTTCATGTTTGCCTGAATATATATGTATGCACCCTCTGTGGTTGGGAGGGAGACAGAGATGTACTGTGCGGCACTGGGGAGGAGGAAACTGACATCACTGTTTTTCCTATGGCTAAGGCCCATCATAGAGGCACAGTGACTCAGGACGTGACAATCCTTTTGATTTGAACATTTGGTTGCATGCCTGGAGCAATAGAGAAGTTCGGCATAACCAGTAGTCAATTGGTGGCGGGGAATAAGCACAGTGAACCCTATCTTGGCTCAATGGCTAGGAGCAGTGCATAGGTTGAAACCTGCCTTTCTGGATGTGTGATAGTTATTCTCTGGCTCTGTCCCGGGGTGGGCCGAAAATCCACAGACTTCCTAGCAATATAATGCCATTTAATGACATTAGGTCAAAGGCCATAGACCGCTGGATCAGCAACCAACCAACCAACCAACCAACCATATGCTATTATAGTTTTTGTTTGTTTTTCGTTCGCTCCATTGTAACCATCACGGATATCCGTGCGATTTCCGCCGGGAGCGTGATTACGTTGTGCCACCATTATGCGCCTTGTAGGCCTAGCACATCCGATTTCGGCATGCCTTGACAATTCGGGTGAGCTACCCTTAGCCTGTGACAGCCTCTATATCTGTCTCCAGGCACGCGTAGCGGAGACTCTTCGCCCAGACGATTTTTGCTATCGTCTGACTCGAACGAGGTGTTCCACCGTCTATGAGCTTGCCTCGTGTAATTGGATGTGCTGTGCCTGTGCCCATTGGGTACTGAACCGTTTCTCATCCGTGAGCCTGGTTCCTTAAGGGGAAGAACTCAACAGAGGAGTTGGACCCTGGCTCTTTCGCCCTCTTAGCCGAGGTGTCATTCACCGACATCGTGTTCCCCTTGTCCAAGTTCGAGTCTCACACCACGCGTTTGAGAGCAAGGCGTTCTCGAGCTGAGCGTCCTTGTCCCAATAGCGCCTGAGCCCATCAGGTACTGAACCCTTTCTCTCTTCAAGTGTATTTCCGGTGTAGGAAAACCTGACAGTAGAGTTGGGCCAGGGCTAAATCGTTGTCCCTTTTGTGCCTGAGCGCATCGAGTACGGAACCCTTTCTCTTCGCGAGCATATTTCCGGTTTAGGAAGGCTCGACATTAGAGTTGGGTTAGGTCTTCTTGCTTTACCAAACGCCAATGGATGGGTCTGGGTCTCTGCCTGTAAGGAACACAGGTAACTAGAAGCTTGTCTCGAGCTGACGGAGCTTGTAGTTCCCCTTTCCTAGGAACTTTTCACTTTCTATTTGCAGTTTGCGCTGCCCTCTAGCGCTGTTCTGCCCTTTCATTGTTTTAATGTACTCGGTATGAAATATATTTGTCTCTCGCCATGCATCTATCTTTACGTGCATTTTACATTGGCCGCCCCTCCAATGTTCGGACTGGACTGACTTGCTTCACTGTATGTCGACAGTGTCGCTATATGTGGTGATGCTGGTGGTGTCGGAGATATTGTCTGTCTCTTGTGCAGTCAAATCTCTTTCCATCTGCTACCTCCACATTCTCGGACACGATCCCCAAAATGATTTGGCCAGAATCAGCTTGAGCTGCTGTATTTCTGTTTCCAGGGTGCACCGCGTGGAGGTACATTTGGGATCTTGGTTATCTGCTAACCCTGGGTCCGCCTAGAGCAATGCGTTCCCTTTGCACGCCGCTATTATAGTGATATCCATTAATTTATTAACTAACAGGTCTCGTTCTGTAGACATATATATATATATATATATATAATACAAATCTTCGATCACGTTCATTCGAATAATATTTGGTTCACAGCTATACTGATTGTTTGCCTCATTTGAATGATTAGCACAGAGCTGACATAAATCTATAACACTCTGAAAAACAACGAGCTCATGCTGAAGTAATTTACTTAGCAACCATGATTACAAACGACACTGTTGCATGCTGGATGGTAAAATATATCGCACGAGCAGCTGAACTGTTTGCCGTGTGCACAATAGTTTTATTATGCCAATGTTATGTTTATAGATTGGCAAATCTGATACACAAGAGGTAACGATATGAATCTATATTTGAGGTGAATACTAAAACACACAAATCAAGGACTGCAATTAAGACATTGGTAACGTTTTTTTGTTATTTATAATCTTGATTATGATCACTGCTTTCAAAATTCCTATCATATCTCTTACGCAATTCAATTAGATTTATGTGCCCCTTACGTTATTTATCAGTCCTCGATTTGGATCTGTCACTCCCCTGTCATGTGATTTAGGCGATCAGTCCTTGATTTTGATCTGTTACTTCCTTCCCATGCACTTTATCACTCTTCTAATTTTATCTGTCAATTCCCTGCCATGTCATTTACCCCAATAGTCAATTTGCGTCATTCAGATATATATCCTTGTTTGTGGCGGGGTGGTTCAGAGCACGTTTATGACGGTCAATATATCAGGTTTAAATACATATGTAAGTAATGTGCATCAAGATCGTTTAGAAAGCGATGGCAGCCTACTTAACGTAATTATATTGTCTTGAATATCATAGCAGCTATAAACTGCTTGGTTCATTGCTACGACCACAATATGATTTTCTTTAAGGATGATACTGCAATTAGAAATTTCATTACAGTTATCGTTTCCAAGTTTTCTCTTTTAAAAGGTACGTTTCAAAGCGCGCCAAAATCTTTTCTATTACTGAGAGACAAACATAGAAACAGAACGAGATGAGAGAAATGCACCGAGAATAGAAAACATTAACGTAAAAACATACCAATAGAACTCATGTCAATGATGAAAACTGTAAACACCTCTGGCAGTTTGGTCATTTATACTTCTACCAACTCTACAGCCCACATTAAGTGACCAACTCTTTCACTCACTCATATCTTCTCTACCGACCACATTAAGTGACAAACTTGTTCAATCACTCTTATATCTTCTCCACCGCCCACACTTTAGTTCACTATTTATCCACTATTTCAATCACAATATATATGTGCTCTATCACCCAAGCTATAACTGTTTATCCGCTCTTTCAACCACTCTTTCAACCACTCTTTCAACCTTTCTTTCAACCACTCTTTCAACCACTCTTTCAACCTTTCTTTCAACCACTCTTTCAACCTTTCTTTCAACCACTTTTTCAACCTTTCTTTCAACCACTCTTTCAACCTTTCTTTCAACCACTCTTTCAACCACTCTTTCAACCTTTCTTTCAACCACTCTTTCAACCTTTCTTTCAACCACTTTTTCAACCTTTCTTTCAACCACTCTTTCAACCTTTCTTTCAACCACTCTTTCAACCACTCTTTCAACCTTTCTTTCAACCACTTTTTCAACCTTTCTTTCAACCACGGTTCCAACTACATGGAGAACAATTCTGTGTAGTGGTACTAGGATATTTTAGAATTCAATAATTAGCAACGCAGAACAACAAAGGCGCATTCCTAATGTGTATAACAGTCCAGTTAAGACCTTTCTCCATGCTTATTCTGCAATAAACCAAATCGTTCGGTGATCGACAGGATTTATCCATGAAAAGAAATTTGTGTCTACTCGTGTCTAATTAACGCTATCGTGTAAATGCTTGCTTTAGACCGTCTGTCAAAACGAATAGGGACATATAAAACAGAATTCAAAGAAAGAATAAATATATCATATTGCTTAATTCTGTAATTTGAACATCCCTTTTCTATATCTTTCAGTATCCATAATACTAGCAATGTTTCACCTGTTGACTGCTCAAATATGCCTGAAGCTAAGAAGAGTGGTGTAAATAAACACCCAAGGATTTGTGATCCGTCTATTTACGAACTCTCTTTTTCGTTTCATTAATCAAACAAAGTGAATGATCTGGTCAGAAAGAGTGAGTTCGTATTATTGATCTCAAGTCTTCTTCTTACGCCTTCACTTACTCAAATATCAGCACCAAATGCGTATGATTTCCGCCGGAAAGCGTGAAGCACGTTGTGCTGCTGTTCACGGCGGTGATGCATTATTTTGCGCCTTCAAGCCCAGCACATCCGTTTTCGGCATACTTTTAATTCAGGTGAGCTTCCCTATCATGTGACAGACTTCATATCTGTTCCTAGGAAAACGAGTGAGTATTAGCTATACAAATTGACGATTTACTCCGGCTCAGCACATCTTTTTTCGGCATGCTTTTAATTCAAGTAAGCTTCCCTATCTTGTGACTTCTAATTTTTGTATCTGCCAGATATTACGGGCCCTTGGTAAAATAAAACAGGGCATATATGTGTATATTGGAAAATGAGGTGCTGAAAATATATATTATCAAATGCAATGACTAACAATCATCCATTGCTCACATTGTAAACGAACGAACAATAATACAAAAACTACAGATGGAAGAACAGTAGATATAACAATTAGAAAGGCAGGCGTTTTAAGTTGAAGAATTTGGAAGAAATAGAGACACGTAGATAGATAGTAGAATGTAAGCCAGAGGTGAAGAATAACAGACAGACGAATAGATGTAGGAACGTAAGCCAGATGTGCAGTAGGGCAAACAGACGAATGAATGTAGGAACGTAAGCCAGATGTGCAGTAGGGCAAACAGATGAATGGATATAGGAACATAAGCTAGATGTGCAGTAGGACAGACAGACGAAGAAATTTAGGAATTTAAGCCAGATGTGCAGTAGGACAAACAGACGAACAGATGTAGAAACTTAAGCCAGATGTGCAGTAGGACAAACAGACGAATGGATATAGGAACTCAAAGTAGATTTGCATTAGGATGTAGGAATGAGTCAATGGACTGACCGATAAAGTAAACAGAATGATATGTCAATTGAAAATCACGTTTTTGTTTCTTTTCTCTCCCATATTATTTTGTAAATTTACCAGAGTGACTGATTCACAGACTGGCATGTAAACAGATGGAAAGACAGACAGAAAAACTAAAAAGAGACATCGAATAGATAGTCTGTATAGGCAAACGGGCAGTCAGACAAACGCAACATAATACAGATTTAACAGTGATATATTATACAGTTATCACAACTAGAAACTGATTACGCCCTCGATTGAAGTACAGGTATGTACATCACGACTAGCGCTAGACTATTCTATAGAAAACTACCTCAATGAACTCTGTACATCACAAGAGCTGACAGATTGCGTCAGACTCTGTATTTATCACAAAGACTGTAACGTTTCTATTTTATTTGAATTAACTGAGACCAGATTATTGAACTTCAGTGACTGTCAAAATCACAAATATTACAATGGAACATGAAATCACTTCTTTACATATGTGAGTCCTGACTTTTCCTGGTGTAAACTATTTCTCTAAATAATTCTTTTCTCTAAATAGTTCTTTCTCTGAACAGTTCTTTCTCGAAACATTTTTCTCGAAACAGAAAGCTTACAAAAAAGTCTGAAATGAGATATCTAAGAAAAGCAGCTAACAGAATAAGAAGAGATCATGTGAGGAATGAAGAGATTACAAGAATTGTTTGAACAACATTTGTGGTCAAATATATTGAAAAACAGAGGCCTTAACACTTGAGAATGAACCTTTATTGGCCAGCGGTAAGAGCATACAACATGAAAATGGAAACAGCAACATACAGAGGAAGACCAATAAGAAGGTTGGTTAAATGAGTTACTAACATTCTGAGACGTCACAATATTACTGCATATTAAATGATTAAACGTGTGATTAAAGCCCGTGATTAAAACGATTACAAGCCCGAAAACTGATCGTCATTAAAACCTGAGACGTCTTACAGCAATATCAGATACAAGACAATAGATATAATAGAGCCAACTATCCTGTCCACGTACATCAGTACACTACGACTCTACTGAACACCATAGTTTTCTTCTCTACAACAACTCCAATCGTCCAGCCTGTTGTAACTTCCTGTCACTCTCTCATCTTGTTCGCAATCGCTGCCTCTGTAATAGTGATAAAAACTTTCTCAATAAAGCCAACGAGAATGTAAACTCTTCTGTCAACTATTACTCCCTAACAAGGTCCTCACATCTTCCCTGATTTGAGTATGCAGCTTCTCCCACCATGACACCTTCAGCAACGCCCATAGTACTTCCTCCTCGTACAAGGTCAAATTTGTCTTAATATTCCACCATTATTTCACCTTTCTGCTGTCCGTAGTGTTCTAATTTTCAGGGACTCCTACCACCTCTACAGCCTGATCACCGGATGCGGGCGGTGTTCTATGATTCCCTTCTTGTTACCTATAAACATGACAAGAGTCGTAAGGGTAATCTGGTTAACAGTTGTCTCAATCAAGGCTGACGTCTCGAATCATGTTGGCACTGTCCTCTGTCAACGTAGTAGATGTAAACACCGGTAACTTTATCACCTGTTACAACCTGTTCCGTAACATTCCCCAAAGCCAATTTCACTCATGAAGAACTACTTACATGTATGCCGGGCAGCGTTCTCTACGACATAATTTGACTCATGAAGAACTACTTACATGTATGCCGGGCAACGTTCTATATGACATAATTTGACTCATGAAGAACTACTTACATGTATGCCAGGCAGCGTTCTCTACGACATAATTTGACTCATGAAGAACTACTTACATGTATGCCAGGCAACGTTCTCTATGACATAATTTGACTCATGAAGAACTACTAACATGTATGCCAGGCAGATTTCTCTACGACATAATTTGACTCATGAAGAACTACTTACATGTATGCCGGGCAACGTTCTCTATGACATAATTTGACTCATGAAGAACTACTTACATGTATGCCAGGCAACGTTCTCTATGACATAATTTGACTCATGAAGAACTATTTACATGTATGCCGGGCAACGTTCTCTATGACATAATTTGACTCATGAAGAACTATTTACATGTATGCCGGGCAGCGTTCTCTATGACATAATTTGACTCATGAAGAACTATTTACATGTATGCCGGGCAACGTTCTCTATGAGATAATTTGACTCATGAAGAACTACTTACATGTATGCCGGGCAACGTTCTCTATGAGATAATTTGACTCATGAAGAACTACTAACATGTATGCCGGGCAACGTTCTCTATGACATAATTTGACTCATGAAGAACTACTTACATGTATGCCGGGCAACGTTCTCTATGACATAATTTGACTCATGAAGAACTACTTACATGTATGCCGGGCAACGTTCTCTATGAGATAATTTGACTCATGAAGAACTACTAACATGTATGCCGGGCAACGTTCTCTATGCCATAATTTGACTCATGATAAACTACTAACATGTATGCCGGGCAACGTTCTCTATGCCATAATTTGACTCATGATAAACTACTAACATGTATGCCGGGCAACGTTCTCTATGCCATAATTTGACTCATGATAAACTACTTACATGTATGCCAGGCAACGTTCTCTATGACATAATTTGACTCATGAAGAACTACTTACATGTGTGTCCATAGGTGCTAAGATCTCTCCTTTAGTATATACGCCATTACACGTTCGTTAACTGACTGTCCCAGTACGCCGTTGATTGACCATAATTCTTTCTCGCCCACGAAACCGACCTTGTGTTTTACGTAAGTATTATAGGTTATTGCATATTGTAAAATAAGCAATAAACAAGGTTGAAAAACATATGAAAAAACAACAAAATGGAAACGAAATTGCTAATACTACGAACTTTAATTTTTCCGGTTGCAACATACGGCTGTGAAACATGGATACCAAGTAAACCAGAGTGTTGGTTACTAAACACAATAACAAAAAGAAAACTACACCTGTTTGGTTAAATAAAGAGACACAGGAGTAGCTGGGTAGAGGAGAACGGGCAGAGGAAGAATACGATGGACTGAAGACATTAAAGATAACATGAATACACAGTTGGAATATGCAACCCGCATCGACCCAAGACAGAGAAGGGATCAGGGAGCTCATTGGAAAGACAACGTTCTGGGGAGAATACGTCACATGGCAAACAGTTATAGGTTTATTAAAGCATGTCTCTTGTAGTGAGGTACACTGTCAACCACGAACGTTAATTAAACAACTTGGTTATTTCAAACATATTCGTATCATATCATATTCAGTAAAACATATTCGTAGCATATCATATTCAAGATGTAGATATCGACTCGATATTTTTTTGTCTTTTGTGATTTTCTTGGAAATATAAATACGTTATGTAATTTGTCAATGCTTTCTGAACGATCTGGGTGCACATTTGCTTGTTATGGTATTTGAACACGGTACCTTGGACATCATAAACGCGCTTTGTACCTTTGTAACAGACCCCAACCAATGTAGTTCTACCAGAGCTTTTCACATCAACAATAAATAAGGCTGTCATTCATCTAACCAAAATTCTCCATGTATAATGCATACACTCACAATCTCCCATATATAATGCATACACTCACAATCTCCCATGTATAATGCATACACTCACAATCTCCCATATATAATGCATACACTACAGAAGACGGTGTCACCATAATATTGCCATTCTACAAATGTAAGGATATCAAAAATGTCTTGTTTAAAATAATCTAACATTTTTATTCAAACTTTCAAAAAAAAAGAAACCTCTAAAATATGATGTATCTATTTTCATCGTCATCAAAAATGTACAGTCATTTGTAATTACGAAAATGAAACTTGTGTTCTCTACAAAAACACACAATATAACACATAGTATAGCACACACAATACAACACACACAGTATAACACATAGTATAACACACACAATATAACACACACAATATAGTTAGAGGGAAAAAACAATTACGTGCAATTCATCATCATCATCATTAAGTGCCGTCTCCGCAACGAAGGTTGGCTGCAACGTATCTCCAACATCTCCTGTCTCTTGTCTTGGTGGTGCACTCTGCTAGACTGTAACCTGTCCATTGTGTGATGTTACTCTCCCACTTGTATCTCTGCCTACCTCTTGCTCGCTTCCTTTGACTTTAACCTCAAGTAAGATCTTCAATAAGGTGTCATTATGTGCAATTATGTGCAGCTTAATCACTAGCAGCAAGACAGATGATGAATATATAAGCATGATGAGTGATGCTGTTATCCTAAGATTCTTCACATGATTACATGACGAATAGTGTCCTGTAACTTCCGTACATCAGTAAACAATCAACATTGAGAGCCAAACATTTGAAGTGAAGGACATTTTGTGATTAAAATTCCCACAAAATTAAAGTTGTGAAGTTTAATTCAGTTAGTTCAACCCTTCTACGGAAACACGCAGGAGTAAACTGGCAACTTGCTGAACACTTCAGCGTCTAAACTATTATATCGCTGTCCGCACATAATGCTTAGTTCAAGTGACACTGAATTCAATAGAACACTCTTCAAGACTGCCATGTTTATGATGTACGGCATTGTTCTATAACCTTCTGTATTAGAAGTTTCTCATGTAACTTTTGTCCGCGTTCATTTTATTCCTGGGAATATGCCAATGAGCATGTATTTTTTTTTACACTGAATTGAATTTCAATGTTTTAAAATCGTATATGGTAAATGACCCGTTTACTATGGTATATTTCGGTTGATAGATGGGCAATATTATGCATTTCAAATAAAGTACCCTTACACATATTCCCACTCAAGTAATTGATTGTGTCTGTAAGTAAATATCATGATTATGTCAGAGTTGCGAATCATAAATATTGGATGACTTTTTAAAAATCAGCATGAGCGAGAAGAGGTTATATCTTGTATCCGTATTTCTATCTTTCTTTATATTTCTTTCTATCACTTTATCTCTTTCTATTTCTAACTTTCACACAATTTAGCAAGGTGGTAATTGATGATAATGACGTTGTTATGAGAAGCTACGGTTTCATTTTCAGGACAGTGACCATCTAAGAAGTTCTCCGGCACGGATGATATATTATCTGGGTATACCTCCAACAAACATGAGTAGACACATATCTCTGAAGCATCCCGGACCCTGTACCGTTTGAGCGAGGACACTCGGCGTAACATTGAACGTCTCGACTTCACACGTCTCAGGCGCTCCAACATCTTCCTTGCCGAGTCGTACGCCATTAGACAACTTCGTCGCCGTAACGAAATTGTCATCAAGCAGTCTGATAAGGATGCCATGTTGTCGTACGGACCTCTATCGGCAAGCGGGTCTGAGATAGTTGCCTAATCCCATATATATATATATATATATATATATATATATATATATATATATATATATATATATATATATATATATATATATATATATATATATATTCCGTCTCATAATTATTCATATTACAGCTCCATTTGAAGAACAGGTTTACAGTATGCATCTTCCTTTTGTTACATCTTGGCTCCTCCAGATGTTCCATAGTTTTATCCATCTCTCTTACATCTTGATTCTTGATTAGAAACTGGTTTTACATCATGCGAAGCATTCCCATAAATGATCTGCTCTCCGCTTCAGCAGCCGTCCCAGTGTATGTAGACTCAGAGTCCCGGTCAGGTGTTGATTGTGTGATCTTCAGGGCTTTCCAAAAAAAAATACTTTTCTTTCCCTCACCTCTAGATACTCTCATTTCTAACATTCTCTGTATGTGTACGTTCTCAGCCTCATTGGCATCATCTTCATCCTGAAATGAATTTATCACTGCCTTCAATAAGTCTGCTTTATCTCTTCTCGGCAATGTGCCGTCTATCGCCGCATTGCCTGCCAATAAGGCGGCTCTATCGTTTCCACTGACCCCGGCATCAGGGCAGTATATCCATGTAATGCTCTGGACAATTGAGTTGTTCAATCAATGTCCCGCCATTCTTTTCTCAGCATGAACGTTTCTATCTTGCGCAGCATGTTTTGAGAGCCTATGGGTATTACAGAGTGTGTGGATGTATCAGTTATCAACCATTAAGTGCTGCTGTAATTCCGTCTATCTCCATCCTCATGCTCGATGTGACAGTGGAATATGCTGAAGATTTCTCAACCAACTTCACGCTGTTTCTGTGGGCAACAAAACTCCAACCGCTTTTATTTGTGTTTCTGTTAACTGAGCCATCTGTGTATATAATTATGTCTTGTGGTTTTGAGTGTAGCTGGGCGAGTTCATGCACGGTATCCTGGGCCCTGACAACAGTCCATTTTCGACACGCTTTATTATTATTACTTCATTATTCTCCTTTATTATTACTTCAGTCAGTGATTTCTTCTCAGTGTCTACCTCCACCCATTCACTGCCCTTTCCTACTTCAAATTCGCATACTCCTCGCAGTGTGTCTTCAGCCTCTGCCATCCATGATATGCCATGCGTGATTCGTTTTCCCTTTGACTCACCTAGACGTTGGTATATTGGGTGGTGGTTGTATTCTGTCACTTTAAGGTATGACCTAACTTGTGCTACCTGATGTCGCACTCTAATGCTGGGAAGATCAAGCAGAAATCTCATCCCAGCGGTGGGTGTATCTCTAGTACACCCCAGTACTGATCTCACTGCCTCATTTTGGACTTTTTCCAATCTATCGACTTGTGTCTGTGACAATTTTAGTAGGCCGAGGCCATAATCTATGACAGACAGCACCATCACTTGTAGGAGCAGAAAAAGTACCCATTGCTGCATGTCGAGGGTCGCCAAAACCTTGATAACACTGATCCCACTTTTAGCCTTCTGAATCATATTTGTGACGTGTGTGTTGAATGAGAGATTTCTATCAAAGATTATCCCAATATATTTAAGGTCTTTTTCTCTTTCAATAAATGAGCCCTTGCAACTAACAGCTGGTAGTGTGGCATTGACCAGATTATTATTTAAGGAGTACCAGACGACCTTTGCTTTCGAGGGATTGATCACAGCGTTGTATGTTCTGCACCATATCGACAATTGATCTAGTCCACTCTGTACAGTGTCAGCGATATCTGTTCTGTTCCTGCCCATGTTATATAGTAGGATATCATCAGCGTATGTTAGAACTCTACAATTGCTTGGGGTTTGCAATTTAGCAATTCTCAACGTATATACATTACACAGTACTGGGGACAGAGGCGATCCTTGTTGCAGACCAGGTGCTATTGTTCTGATCTCAGACGTCCAGGATCCATACCTCAGAGCAACTTTTCTACAGTCTCTTACATCTCTATCATTGAGGTAAAGACAGCAAGGAAGGGAACTGACCACCCCACATAATAGTTGCTGCGTCTTAGTACATAAAGACTTATCTTCATCCCCGACTGCAGGTAGTTGTCATGGGACACACCTTAACCTTACATCTCTCTAACTAGCTTAGAATCTCTCTTCCTGCATCGTTTCTCATTTATCTGATGGAACAATGTCAGTTACAGATTTTACTGGTTTTTCTACGTTATATCCACAGTTTTTCCAACTCTAGATTTCTTATTTTCTTTATCTCTTTTTATTTTTCCATCATTTCTTTCTTATAACCTCTTTTTAGTTCCTGTCGTATATGCCCTAATGACGGACCTGCAATAATATTGTAATCTCTCCTTTACTCTAAGATTAAGATGGTATGGTCTGTCTGTTTTATACAACAATACTCGGTCTGTCTGTTTTATACAACAATACTCGGTCTGTCCGTTTTATACAACAATACTCGGTCTGTCTGTTTTATACAACAATACTCACTTGAAGTTTGAATTAAGATTCTCATTTCTCTGTAGTTTATTTAATTTTTTGTGTGATTTCCATATGCTTTCTGGTGCATCATATTTTCATTCTGTATTTTGTGCTTTATTTTTAAATATTTATCTGTGACTCCGTTATTTGTTAGTTCAGAATAGTAACAACCGTCTCCCCTCCTGCCAGATCTCTAGAAACAAGCTTACTATACGGATTTGGGATTTCACGGCAAGGGTTATTTTGGACGCGTAAAGGGTAGACTTTATTCTTTTTTCTTTTACACTAAACTTGATCAAACCCATTCGTAAACTAGAGCTGTCCAGTTGAAAATTCGAGATTTTTTGAAAATTTGTGAACTAGGTCGAAGGGGCAATGAACCCATCCACCGCTGGAGCAGCAACAAACAAATGTTATTAATGTTTGTATGTTTTGGAAGAAGACAAACAATTTTTAACCTCATATTTGTGTCTGTCAGATACGACTGAGTACAATTATTCTATAGAATATTATATCTGCTCTTGCGGCGAAACTATTTTTATATTCAGTCCTCCTTGACAACTGACATTCTTCTTCTTCTTTCCTTCCTCTTTTACCCTTTACGGGTGTCGAGGGAGATACAATGTTCTTGTTCTCGCTTTTCTGGCAGCTTCAGATAATGTTATTTGGTGTTCGTGTAATGTCTCTTTGATGTTGTCGATCCAGCGTACTCTAGGTCTACCCTTGGCTCTCTGCTTCTCCTCTCTTCGTATATGCTTTAAAAACTAATGAATCACACGGCATTCTATCCAGATGACCAAACCATTGTATCTGTTGGTTTTGTATGACACCCACTCTTTCTTTTATGACATCGTTTTTACTTCTGTGTCTTCTGGTCACTCCTGTGGCTTTTCTCATACATCTCATCTCTGGTGTAACCAGTTGTCTCTTATGTTTTGTTGTGGACCATGTTTGACATTGGTAGCACAGGGTTGGAATGAAAGATACTTCGGATAAGATGTTTTTTTACTGCATTTTTGTTTGATAAGTAGAAATACATAGAAAACACTAAATAAGAATATTTCTATGAATATTTCTATGTTTCTGTCAAATGTATGGTTATGTAAGGATATATGGGAATAAAGTCTTGTTTTCATTTACGAGATACATCAAACCAATACAAGGTAATGATAAACTAATTCACATTCGCAATACTGTTTACGTGTGATCTACAAGCAACATTTATTTGAACATTACTAAATCTCGGATATCTCAATCCACGAATCTCATAAACCTGGTGCATGTTTCATATGTTTAATCATGTATTCATTTCATGGTGCACGCACATTTACTATTATATGTAGGCGGTGCTTGCATCATTAGAAAGGACGAGAAGCCGTTCTTTTTTAGATCAGCTAATGGTAGAGTAATTGTGTAAATTT
>CM067313.1:28343993-28522092 GCA_034231615.1 Meghimatium bilineatum | reverse complement strand
TATCAGAGATGCAAAACAAGAGTAAGAAAATCAGAAGGAATGACATACACATTCATAATAATATCTGGAATAGGAAAGGGGTGCTTATTATTCCCGCTCCTATTCAACATCTATATAGACAAAATAACCAAAGAAACATTAAAAGCAATACAAGAAAATCAAAAGAACTGAGAAGAAATAAGGCAGAAACATCATTAACGAATTGCTATTCGCAGATGATCAAGCGTTGATATACAATGATAAATCTGAGCTGCAAAAACACCTAAACGCAGTAAATACCCATTGCGAAATCAACAACATAAGAATCAACAAACTCAGAAACACGGAAGATATGCAGAAATTAATCCCCACTAGAAATATACATAGATAAATAAAATTCAACATAGTAAATAAATTTAAGTATCTTTGCAGCGTGTTCTCGTAAGATTCGATAGAGAAATAGAGACAAGATGTTAGAAAGCAAATGCAGTTTTATATAAATTAGCAGCACTGCTGAAACACTAGAACATCGACATAATCTCCAAACGAACGACACAGTGTTCATGCTGACATTGTGCTACCAGTGCCAGACCTGGACCCTGACAGAGAAACTAGAACAAAAACTAGCTGTACCTATGCGAAATGAAGTGCCTGAGAGCAGCACTGGGGGTAACAAAAGAGATAGAACAATGACACTATATGAAATCTGGTGAAAACAATATCGTGCAAATAATACAGACGCACAAAAGATCAAATGGTTCGGCCACCTAATTAGAATGGAACCAGATCAATCGATATCCTTCAATAAAAGATCATCTGAAAAGAGAAACAGGGGAAGACCCAGACGAAGGTGGATAGATATCAAAGAAATACTAGAACACCAAGGTTGCACTATGTCAGTGGCAGCACAGTTAGTAAAAGACAGAAGACTTCGGCTCCACATGAAGCATAGCGGCACACATGGATAGGACTAGACAAGAGAATTAAATATAAATACCTACCAGTACTAATAAAAAGATGATGAAAACAACTATAGTAAATAAGAATAAGGATGAAAACTGTGTTTCGATGTTAAAATCGTTTTCTGAAAAGATATTACATATCAGCAAATAAAGACTAAATTTTTTCAAAACAGGTCTAAAAAATTATAAAAACTGTATATATGTACTCAGAAGAACAATACTTAGAGAAAGTAAAACAACCAATATTCATACTATTCAAGAACTGCACAGAATAGCTTTGAACAGACAGAATTGGAGAGATCTGACCTCTGCGATAACTTCAGCGCAAAAGGAAAATGAATGTATGTATATATGTATATATATATATATATATATATATATATATATATATATATATATATATATATATATATATATATATATATATATATATATATATATATATATATATATATATATATATATATATATATATATATATATACATATATATATATATACATATACATATATATATATACATATATATACATATATATATATACATATATATATATACATATATATATACACATATACATATATATATATATATATATATATATATTATATATATATATATATATATATATATATATATATATATATATATATATATATATATATATATACATATATATATATATATACACACACATATAAATATATATAAAGGAAGTTAATGCAGTCAATCTCATTTTAACGACGTGGTCTGGAACAATGAAATATGTATGTAATGTAATAACAGAAGTTCACCATATACAGTACAAACAATAAATAAATATAATTGGTGATTTTGAAACTTTTTGTTAAATAGAGTAATTTGTTATAAAAGGATGCGTTATAAAGAGATTCCACTGTATATGGAAAAAGAGGTTAATATATTTAGTTATATAATCGGATTAAGAAACACTCTCAAACTATATAAATAAAAAATCTTGCAATAAGAAAAAAGACAATGGATCAATGAAAACGTTTGAACGAAAAGAAAAAAACAAAGCAAGAGTAGTCTCTAATAGAAGTTTATTCAAAACATGTCACGGTTTTAATTTATATCTTTCCCAATTAAAACAAATCAAGTGTACAATTACCTATAAAGATCAATTTATAAATTCAATCTTAAAGTTCTTGAAAGTATTTGGAGAAACAAGACAGCAAAAAGTCATGTGACTTAGGTCAAAAAACGTTTAACCTAAACTGGACAAACAATACAGTAAAAACCACATTATGTCACCCAAACTGTACAAACAAGACAGTAAAAACCACATTATTTCACCCACACTGTACAAACAAGACAGTACAAACCATATTGTCACCCAAACTGTACTAACAAAACAGTAAAAACCACACTATTTCACTGAAACTGTACTAACAAAACAGTAAAAACCACACTATTTCACTCAAACTGTACTAACAAAACAGTAAAAACCACACTATTTCACTCAAACTGTACTAACAAAACAGTAAAAATCACATTATTTCACCAAAACTGTACTAACAAAACAGTAAAAGCCACATTATTTTGCACATACCATACATCATTGGATGTTTAAAAAATGTGCAATATTCTTTCAAACTGTGGTACATGAATTAACAATAATTTGTTTGAAAAATGAAAGCGGAATGAGTTCAGTCACTAGTGTACTAACTTATCATCGAAAGGTTCTGGATTTATTACATGGAATAGTTACTCTTCAGTGAACCTGGTTACACAAATGGGTACCCAACAAGCAGTTGAGAATGCATTCATGGCAAATAACGGGTACTCTCACTTCAAAGAAAGATACAATTTAGTACTGTACGCATGATATATATTACTTCTCCAGGTTGATACATATTACTTTCCTAGGTCATGATACATATTACTTCACTAGGGCATGATATAGACCTACTACAGTTGTAGTTTTCATCCTTTTTATAGTTAATGTCCCACCTTTAGGCAAGATTTGGTATTTGTTGTTGTTCTTTCAGGCCGCACATTTTCTCTGTGCCCATGAGATTCGTTGTTTCTCAAACAAGAATGTGTTGTATCTGATTGTAGGTGTCTCAACTCTAGCTGGTTCTGTATTTGAATTCAAGTAATTCAAAGTTGCGTTTTCGTCAATCACACTATCTCATCCTGGCGGCATATTTTACACCAGCAGCAAGACAAAATTTTAATGACTGGAAAATAATTCCAACTACTAACAACATCATCATCATCAAGTGCCGTCTCCGCAACGAAGGTTGGCTGCAACGTATCTCCAACATCTCCTGTCTCTTGTCTTGGTGGTGCACTCTGCTAGACTGTAACCTGTCCATCGTGTAATGTTACTCTCCCACTTGTATCTCTGCCTACCTCTTGCTCGCTTCCCTTTGACTTTACCCTCAAGTAAGGTCTTCAATAAGGTGTCATGTCTTTTAATGTGTCCAAAGTATTTTATTTGCCTGATCTTTATTTCTCTTAGTAGTTCTTTCTTCATATTAAGTGTCTTTAGCACCTCTTTATTTGTTTTCTTCTCTTTCCATGATGTTCTCCCTATTCTTCTATATACCCACATCTCAAAGGCATCAATTTTGTCTTCTAATTGTTTATTTAGTGTCCATGTTTCTGAGCCATACATTAATATGGAATAGATGTAGCATTTTATAATTCTCATTTTTAACTTGTTTGTAATTTGTTTAGATACTAACAACAAAACAATCCCAAATTAAAAATAAGAATTGCAGAATGCTTTATCTACTCTACATTAATACTGTATATGATTCAGAAACATGAATAATAAACAAACAGCTAGAAGACAAAATTCATGTCCTTGGATATATAGAATAGGAAGATTTTCAAGAAATGAGAACGAATAAAGACATTCTGACAGAATGTGTGTGAAAAATAATACAGGACATAACAATCAAATAAATAAAATATTTTAGGCATACTAAAAGATATGACACCTTGTTGTTAAAGACATGACTTGAAATAATAGTTAAGGGGAGACAAGCAAGAGGTAGGTGGAGATAAAAGTGAGAAACAAACACAACAAAAGTGGACAGGATACAGTCTAGCATAGTGCACCACCAATGTAAGAGACAGAAAATACTGGATATCCATTGCATCTAACCTCTGATGTGGAGACTGCACTTGATGCTATATTGTCTATTCTCTTTACCCAGGTAAATAATGGTTGACAGTATTCACGCTTGTTGTTAAGTGTAGGGGTGGGAGCTTCAGTTGTTGTTCCAAGGCCAGATGTGTCACTGTGGTTTCATTTAGTACATATGTGTTCAAGGTTATCTTGATGTTTTCTATCCACCGTTTTAATAGTCTACCTTAGGCTTTATGTCTGAAATTCTTTTGTTTCAATGCTCTAATTAGTATTTATGAATGATCTATTCTGATAAAAATTACATTTCGGCTACTTTTATCTTACTAGCTATTGTTGAAATAATTTATCTTACTAGCTATTGTTGAAATAATTTATAATAGAGGCCTTTTTGCAACCTCAGAAAATTCTGCGCACCCCCCCCCCAATACAATATTTATTCATGATCGCCTTCTCCAAGATGCTGGGGATTGGACCATACCAATATTGTTAAGAATACCTGTACTATAGACTACCTTTATCTAATAGATAACTGGAATGTGAAAACCAATTTTGTTTGTCTTTTATAACTGTCAAATACTGCATGTTTCCTGTTAAGGAGCTGAAGGGAGAGATTTTGTTTGTAGCTGAGTGCTAAAGGTCGCATGCTTTTGCTGTCGCCACGTCAAGTACAGGGTGAGTTTTTTAATTTACCCTCTGACAGAAAAAAACCCAGTCCTTACCGGGGATCAAACTCTAGCCCTCACGAGTGTGAGACCAATGCTCTAAGTTCTCATCCATGCGCCACAACATCTTTTTAACTATGAAACATTAAAGATATCTACATTTAGAAATATGATTCATAATGGTTGTGAAACTTTTGTATAGATGTCTACATTGAGAAGTGAGATTCACAATAGATGTGAAACATTGGTACATGTTAGGCAAATGTGGCCTCATCATGTGATAACAGTCCATATTTGTAATAGTAGGTTTCTTCTTCTTCTTCAGCGTTCATTCTCAAACTCCTGTCGGATCTCTATTGCAGTAGGACAATGGCCCTATTAGATTTCCAGCAGGATATAGTCCAGAGAATGGAAATGCGTTGTGTCGCAGTTTTATTTGCGCCAATGGCCCGACACATCCGTCTTCGGCGGGTAATAGTAGGTTTGATGTCATTAAGCTTCCGTGATGTGGAGATGAAAAGTGCAAAAGTGTCTGCTAGCGCTAATTCGATCTTTGCCTAAAAGGCTATTCAAGGGGAGGGGGAATTGGGCCTCTCTGTAAGTTCGTTTCATTAAATAATGTACAAGATTTGTTCCATAAAAATAGGCCACATCTCCTTAATATGAGCCGAAACATTAACAAATAATTAATTAAAATATGAGATCTTCATGAAATAGTTGTTAAAGCTATCTGCAATGTGCAGAAGGATCATGGGTTATGATGTCTTGTTTGCAAGTGCATTTATTTGGAGATTATCACTTGTAGTTGTATAGTTTCGTGTCACTTAGCGAGATGGGTAAAGTTCATATGAAGGAATCTGAGTACACTTAAATCAGGTTCATTATAGAAATCAGTGGCCACATTTTAATGGAACAATTCATATATAATTTAATGAAACTAACTTTCGCTAAAAGACGCATCATCAGTCATTCTATGCACAACACACGGAGAGTCCCCCCCTCTCCGTAGGAAGAGGGAGGGAGGGGAGGAAGGGAGGCACTCTCAGTGCATTGCGCACAGATCAATTCATTGGCAGCAGAAATTGCGTCTTTTTAATCTCCAAGTCACAGAAGTTGTATGATAATTAAGCATAATATAAAAAAGTTGGAATGTGTACACATGATGTGGCCACTGATTCTAGTAATGAACCAGAAATCAATTCTCTATATCGTTTGAGTCTATGTTTTGTTGTGGAAACATTCACGAAGATTGAAAACTGAGGCAATGCATATGAAACATAGGCCCTAAAGATTGAAAATTGTGATCCATAATATATTAAACATTATTGTGTTTATGATTAAAAACTAAGATTCATATCATATCATAACACATGATATACAAAACATGAATACTGATATCAAAATTATGAAATGAGATTCATAGTGTACCGGGTATATGAAATATTAACTAAGATTACATAACATCAAATATTCTATTTATCTATCTACCCTCCATCGAGACCAGCACCGTGCAGAGGTGATGGGGCTTAGTTCAGCCATCAGGGGCTGGAAACTTAGACTGGTCGGGCAGTCCCACTCGAGCAGGACCATAGTCCTGCCCTAGTAAGCAGAGTGCTGAAGACGGAGGCATCCAGCCAAAAGGCGCACAGATAATCAGGATGCCACGCACAAAACACAATGGAAACATGTCTACATCTATAAATAGTTATGGTGCCTGCCCTGTGGCGGACGTTCAGGCAGGGGCGGTGCCGGGCCCTATACCTCGAAAGGGCCCAACCTCAGTTACTGGCAGTCCTTATCAATTGCCCCGAGGAGCCAGGAGGCAAGGGAATAGAGCTACTGGCCAAACAAACAAACGACCAATAAAAATAATGCACTGGAATGCTGAGGGTGTCAACAGTAAAAGAGATGGATACAGCAAAAAATTGGAACTTGAAAATGTCCTCAGTGAAGAACAAGTTAACATATGCTGTATCCAAGAAACACACCTCAGCAGCGACATAGCCTTCAAAATCAGAGGCTACCAGTGCTACCGATCTGACCGAAAGGACAGGCGAAAGGGTGGAATTCTGACACTTGTTAAAAACAATATCAGCGCATGTCAGCTGGAAGTATATATGGAAGGGGCAGAATACCAGATGCTCCACCTAAAAACAGACAGTGCAGAATTCCATCTCCTGAACTACTACTGCCCAAATGATAAACCATTGGTACTAGACACAATTCCAGACAAAGAGAGACTTATGGTGTGTGGTGACTTCAACAGCCACTCTCAGAGCTGGGGCTACGATCATATCGACAAGAGAGGTGAGGAACTTGAGAGCTGGCAGGATGAAAATAATCTCATCCTTATTAACCAGCCAGCAGACTCGCCAACCTTCTACTCTAGAGCATGGCACGCCACCTCTACACCAGACCTAGCATTCCACTCACCAGGCTTGGAATGGAACATCACACGTGTTGTTGGAAAGCAGCTTGGAGGTAGTGACCACAGACCAGTATTTCTGGAAATCCACAATGAATTTACCACGGACAGCAGCACGCTCACTAGGTGGAACTATAAAAGGGCAGACTGGAAAATGTACCAGCATTTAACCAGTGTTCTAGCTAAGGACATGAACTTGGACAAAGACATCAATAGAGCAGTGAGTGAATTTAATAGATGTATACTACATGCTGCTAGTAAAACCATACCCAGGGGGGCACGCAAAAACTACAAACCCTACTGGAATGATGAACTGGAAAAGCTGCAAAATGAGATGGAAACATCTAGACAGCAGGCTGAGAACAGACCTAGCCAAGAACATCACAACAAATATCAGCAAACAAAGGCTAAATTTCAAAGAGCCAAGTTACAAGCCAGACGGAGCAGCTGGAAAGAAAAAACAGAGTCGCTGAACCTAGAAAGAGATACTAGGAAATTATGGAAACTTGTAAAACAACTAAATGATGAAGGTACAGGGAGAAATACCAAGATCACACTTTATAAAGATAGAAACATTTTAACAGGTAAACATGCAGCTGATTACTTTGCAGATTCCTTTGCAGAAGACAATAACGTCAAAGTCAGCCCAGACAAACAACAGGAGGTTCGAGAGAACCAGCAAAACATTGGACAAGGTGAACCTATACCTGAAGTCATGGAGGCACCAATCACAATGAGAGAACTGGAGCATGCAATATCCAAATTGAAAATGAAAAAGTCCCCTGGAGCTGATGGAGTGTCCAATGAAATGATTAGAAACCTGGGAAGTGCAGCAAGAGCAAAGCTACTGCAGATCTTTAACACAAGCTGGTCCACAGGTAATGTACCACAGGCGTGGAGAGAAGCAATAATGATACCACTCCTCAAATCAGGAAAAGATGGCAACACAGTCTCCAACTACAGGCCCATCAGCCTCACAAGCTGTCTATGTAAAACAATGGAACGCATTATCAATCTTAGGATGCAGTGGTACCTTGAAAGTGAAAACCTTTTTGTATCACAGCAAGCAGGTTTCAGACAGTGCTACTCTACTGAAGATCAGGCAACCTACCTCTCCCAAGAGATTGAGGATGCCTTCCAAGAAAAGAAACTGGTACTAGCAGCATGGATAGACCTCAGGAAAGCATTTGATAAGGTCTGGAAAGAAGGGCTCCTAAAGAAATTAAGAAATTGCAGGATTAGCTCAAGAATGTACAAATGGGTAAAAGCATACCTGCATAATAGAAGAGCCAGGGTACAATTAGATGGTAGCAAGAGCAAGAAAGTTCTACTGCGTCATGGAGTCCCCCAGGGAGGAGTCCTGTCACCCACACTTTTCTTGGTTTACATCAATGACCTAGTTGCTGAACTACCACATGGGATCAAAGTGGCAATGTATGCTGACGACCTGGTGATCTGGTGCACGGAAGAACATGCAACAGTGGCCACTAAACAAATACAAAGAGCTATCGATGCCCTAACCTTATGGGCTAATAGATGGTGCGTCAGCATTAACACAGATAAGTGCAGCACTACACTCTTTACCCTCTCACCAAAACAAAAAGCTGGTCATATCAAGATAGATGGAGAGCTCTTGAAAGAAGACAAACAACCCACATACCTCGGAGTTACTTTTGATGATAAGCTGACATGGAAGCAGCACATAAACAAAGCAACAACAAAAGCCAGGAGGAAACTAGCTATCCTGAGAAAACTAAGTGGAACCACATGGGGAGCCAGTGGAAATATACTCAGTAAAGTTTACCAGCAAGGCATAAGACCACACCTGGAATACGGTTCAGCTGCGTGGTGTCCTGCATCAAACACCACATTACAAGATCTAGATAAAGTGCAAAACCAGGCACTTAGAATAATGTTGGGAGCAATGAAATCAACACCCATAGCAGAGATGCAGAAAATGGGAAGAATGCAAACACTTGGCGAACGCAGAGACACAAAAGTACTAATTCAAGCAGAAAAGTTTCAGTGTATGCCAAGTCATCCAATGAAGGAAAGATTCCAAAATCTAGCAATGGGACGACTGAAAAGGAGCAGCTTTATCCATCAAGCTAAACGACTCCGTAGACAACTTACAGACCTACCTGAAGTTGACAGCCCCTTAAGGTCTGTACCAGAGCAAACCCCGTGGAGTGAAAGCCATGGAATGCCAATATACATTCAGACCCATGTGAAAGGAATACTAAGCGAGGACGAACAGAACAGTGTGCAGCGAATGACAGTCACCCTCAGTTTCCTGGATGAGGAATATCCACAAGATATATGGGTCAGAGTGTACACAGATGGGTCAGCACAGAATGCTGTGAGGAATGGAGGTGCAGGTGTATATATAGAATATCCACACAAGCCTAGAGATACAATCAGAACACCGACAGGAAAATTCTGCAATAATTATGATGCAGAAATCCAAGCAATTAGTGTGGCAGCTAAAAAACTGCTGAACTCCAACTCTGACCTACAGCCTGTGGTATTCCTGACAGATGCAAGGTCAGTGCTTCAAGCTCTCCAGTCTGGAAAACTAACAGACTTGCAAAAACTACTTAGCGAATTGTCTTACCAGTATAGGGTAACCATGCAGTGGATACCCTCTCACTGTGGAATACCAGGAAATGAAAAAGCAGACCAACTGGCTAAGGAAGGTGCTGCCGAAGACCAACCAGATATACCAATCACCTACCATCAGAAAAAACAGATGATCAAGTCAATAAGAAAGCCACAAACACCAACACAAGATGACTATCACAATATGAACAGATCAGAACAAGTTATAATTCTACGTCTCAGAACAGGACACAACCGACTCCGCAGTCACATGTATACAAAGTTCAAGATTGGCAACACGGCCATGTGTACATGTGGACAGGCAGCACAGAGTGCCAAACATATACTTCAAGAGTGTTCTGAGCATGAAACGCTGAGGCAGACATATTGGCCAGAGGAAACAACACTGGAATCAAAACTCTATGGGACACTGTATGAACTACAAAAGACAGTGAGTTTTATTAAGGAGACAGAATTACAGATATAGACATGTTTCAAGTGAACAAAAGAAGAAGAAGAAGAATCTATCTACCTATACGCTGTGGCCCTTGCTTGCCTTGCAGCATTAGAGCTCTCTGGAGATGGCCTTCCTGTGTGCTGTTTGTAAGCTTGTTCCCATGACCTCTTTGATTTCTGTAATCCATCTTTTACATGGTCTGCCTCTGGATTTATATCCATGACAAATATTAACTGAGATCAATAACAAATAAATATTCCTTATTGTGCATTTTAAAACTCCTGAATGAATGACTAATAGAAAATAGCACACTTCAGGCAGACTCCGCAATACGAGAGATGTAAACACAAAACTTAAAAAAAAAACAACTTCAGGGATAAACATCAATAGCTACAAGAAATATGTTTTTTATCATTAAGACAAGTTACACTAAAAATAGCTGTGACAGTTTCTCTTGGAGAAGAAATAGTATGCAGGAGTCATGACAGTTTTTATTTTTTAAGAATCACAACAACAACAAATGAACTAGATATTATGTTATGAAGTTATATAAGTGCTGATGGAATTCAGCTGTAACTTTTTTTTACAATCTTGCTGAACTATTGTATGGACTGAAAGCAGAAATGTACAAATATGCTGATGACCTGGTAATCTTGTGCACAAGTAGTGATATATGCAAATATTCCACTAACTTGCCCAAATACTTATGCTAAACTTGTATATGAAAAAAAAAACATGCAAAAGTGGCCACTGAACAGATACAAAAAGCAAGAGATGTTTTATTCTTATAGTAAAATGAATATTGTATCAGTATTAACAGAGGTAGTAAATGTAGCACTATTCTCTTTACTCACTCTGTAACTTAGTACCTAAACCATAGTAAGTTTATCAGCACGTCATCATCAGAAACACGGGTCAGCTGCGTAGTGACTAGCATCAAACACCATATCACAGGAACTAGATAATGACAAAACCAGATGCTTAGGATCATCAAGGAGGCAATAAAATGATCACCCATAATAAATATGAAGAAGTTGTACATTGTTGGGACCCAAAAATGGAGCACAGAATAGCATAATTGCATGCTGCAATGCATGTTGAAAGAAGCAACAAGGATATTTTGAAAGTGGAGATGGCTGTCCTGGTCCAGAGAGGATCAAACTGACCCATAATCCAGGTTAAGTCAGAAGTGTCAGGAAAATGGTGCAGGCAGTCAAGTTGTAGACCGTGACACAACATATTCTATTCTCTGGACTACATCCTGTAGGAGTTTATGAATGAATGAAGGACAGGAGATAGAGAAAATACAAACACTAAAAGAAGACAGAGACACAAAGGTGTTAATACAAACACTAAGAGAAGACAGAGACACAAAGGTGTTAATACAAACACTAAGAGAAGACAGAGACACAAAGGTGTTAATACAAACACTAAGAGAAGACAGAGACACAAAGGTGTTAATACAAACAGAACAGTTAAACTATGCCCAGGTATTTAATGTAGGACATTTTCTAAAATCGAGCAATAGGATAACTGCAAGGCAACTGCTTTATCTTCCAGTCTAAATGACTCTTTAGACAACAACTCTCAAGCATGCTTAAGTTGAGTTCCCTAAGGTCTGTTCCAGAACAAACACCTGTAGAGAGAAGCATGGATTACCAACATACATCTAGAATGTGAAAGGAATATTCAGTAAGGATGATCTGAAAAACGTGCAACAAAAGACTGTAATGCTCATTTCCTGGACGACAAATACTTACAGGAGATATGTGTCTATATTAGAGAATGAACAGATGGGTCAGCACAGAATGCAATATGGAACAGAGGAGTATATGCAGAATACCCAAAAAATGCTAGAGATATGATCTGAGTACCAACAGGGAAATTCTGTAATAATTGTGACGCAAAAAACATCCAGGAAATATATCTATCTATATGCTGTGACCCTTTTGTGCTGGGCGGCGTAAGGGTAGAAGAGCTTTCTGGAGATAGGCCTTCTTGTGTAGGCTTGTTCCCACAGCCTCTTTTATTTTTATCCATCTTTTACATGGTTTGCCTCTGGGTGTCATCCAGGCAATGAAATTGGCAAATAAACAACTGTTGATATTCAATCTTGATCCACATAAAGCTGTTTCTTTGCAATCCTCCCATTGCTAGATTTTAGAATTTGTTTTACATTAAATGGCCTGGCATAATCTAACTTTTCTATTTGTATTAAAACCTTGGTGTATTCTAACTGTTGAAAGGTCAGCAATTCTGGCGTCCCATTTAGATAAACTACCAGATCTACAAATACCACCGACTGAACTGTGTAACCAGCATAAGGTAGCCATGCTGTGACTACCATCTCACTGTGTAATAACACGAAATAAGAGGACAGATAAACTTGCTAATGATGCTACTATGCATGACCAACAAGATGTACCAATTACTTACTATCAGAAAAAAAACAACTGATGACTATCAAATTTTCAACAGACCAGCAAAGTTGCAATTTTATTCATTAGAACAGGAGACAACCGACTCTGCAGTCACATGTAAACAAAAATCAAAATTGGCAACATAACTATACAGGAACTGTAAACTGCAGAACTTTTTTTTATCATCACTATCTGAATATTCAGTAACAAGCTCGGAATAAATAACCATAGCTTGTTCTGAGCTATATCTGGAAGTACCGTAGTTGATGGTTTCATTATGATGATCATTTGTGCTTTTACTGATGTTAAGGAAGCAGACCAGTGAAAAAAAAGGAAGACTACAAAGCTCTCAAATTGCTGATTTTAGATCCACATGGACAAGAGCAGAATATACATAACAAATCTGTGTTTATGGATGCAAGTTCTTTTTGTATAAGCCCTATGTCGCTTGTATTCTGACAATAGATGCCTTGATGTATGATCGTCGTCTAGTTCTTTCAAAAATCTGGACTGATTGTTAAATTATTCATGACTCTTTTGCAGATTTCTTTATATCTCACTTTTGCAGATTTCTTTATATCTCTCTTTTGCAGATGTCTTTATATCTCACTTTTGCAGATGTCTTTATATCTCACTTTTGCAGATGTCTTTATATCTCACTTTTGCAGATGTCTTTATATCTCACTTTTGGTCTGCCCCTGTGCCATTCACCAGATGAGAGCTTGCCTAAAAGAATTTCCTTGGGAATGTGAACATTTGACATTCTTTTCATACGGCCAGGCATCTTAAATATCTATGTCTGAGAGTCAAATCAGAAATAATGAAGATCTAAAGCAAATTGCAATGAAATGAGAGACATAGAAATCTATGACATCCGCCCTATGTGCCGTCTTTGGTCCTAGAGGAATATCTAACTAATCATATCCTGCCACCTGATTTTCAATATTTTGTGTAATCACGACATATGAAACATGTTTAGCCTCTTTTTTGTGAATTTGATTAAGGTGTCCATGTTTCTGATCCATATAACAATATGCTGAGCACACAGGATTTCATCTTCTTCTTCTGCGTCGCTCTCATATAACCACAACAAATGTATTGTGTGATTTCCGCCGGGGAGCGTGAAGTATGTTTTGCTGCAAGTTTCACAGTAAAATTGTGTTATTTGCACCTCGGTTGGCCACTCTGTGGTCTGGACGTCCGAGGTAGCACACAGGACTGATACATCATTATTTTGGTCTTCAAGTCAATTTTGAGATATGCCATGTTATCTCTGCCAAGTTTCCAAATGTAAAAAATATGTTATTATATCAGTTTCCCTTATATAGGTCTATTATAAATAAACAGCACAGTTTAGAGTGACCATAATCCTTTAAAAAAAAAAACATGCTTGTTTAAGGTTAACGTAAAAACTTGTATTAGCGGACATGAAATAAAACTGATCAAGTATGATGATGGAAACCAAAACTGTTGTTTTGTTTATTGGTCCATGAGAGGTTTCATTAGCAAGCTGATATATCAGCGATCTGTCAGGAAAGAATTACAATAAATATGACTTGAGTAGGACTGGACACCATAAGGAAGAAGGAGGAATGTGTTAACCAGGAACCACCCGCATGCATACACTTTGACAACTGCAGGGGAAAACTGAACACATATTGGTTTACCTAGAGTGAAATGTGTTGATTAGTAACTAATTACATCAAATAGGAAATATTAGTTTTAATGTACTGGTGATAAGAATTGCAGCCAACCTTCGCTGTGGAGATGGCACTTGATGATAATAAGAATTACTGTTAAGATAAGAAGCACATCATTCTGCTTAGTAAAAAATGTGTATCAAACACTGAAATAAGCTATAATCTAAACTTAAGGCACGCTACTGCTGTGATAGGGAGAATGTGTTTCACAAGTTAACAACACAACATCACCATCTGTGAACACTAGAATTATGTGAAAGCATAACAATTTCATTGCAGGGATAAATTATAATACAATATTACCTCACACTATTTTTGCTTTAAAAAAATTACAATAATAGTAAACATTAACATGGAAATATGATAATTGAATTTCAGACAACACAAATTATTCTCACTCTTTAGCTCAAATCACAAGTGAAATTGTGCTGGTTAATCAAGAGTGTACACAGAAGAATAATCCCAAATAATAAAATTTTACATCCTCCAACTCTTGTTGCAAAGTGTTGAATGAAGTTACAATAAAACATATGTGAACATATTATTTCAGATTGATAATAATTTCAGGAATGTATTTGAACCACTGTTTCTTGTTGATAACCAAACTAGTTGGAAAAGTGATCAACATTCACAAATTATGTAATTTGCAATAACATATATGGCCTATTGTTGTGCTACAGGATGTGGAATTTAAAAAACTTTCTTCTTCATTCTCCAGTCAAAGTCAAATGCTGATATGGATTTCATTAATGAACTGGACTGCGGTCACAAGTTGAGACAGGGCTGTGTCCACCAGAGCTGTTTCAGATGGCCATAGTTTTCTTCTTATGGCGTCATGCAATGGGCAGTTCTATAAATATATTTTGTTTTTTCTAGAGATTGCCAACAAGGATCCGACATATCGGTGTCACCAACTTCAAACTTCAGCACGTGTTGAGTCTGTTGTGGCCCGTTCTCAATATAAAAAAATACTTGTTACTTTCTTCCAACCTGTAGATAGCATTGTCTTTTATTGGCTGCATGTGTGAGTTGAGCTTGATCTCATGTGAATAGAGTTTTTGATCATGGATTTCATTTTCCCACACCCATCACATCAGTCAATATAGAAATTGTTGGAGGACTCTGTGTATTGAGGCATTCACAGTAGTACCTCTATGAACTCTGATGGGTTATTCAAAGATGTATACATATTTAAGTACCACAAAAAACTTTATATGAGTTGACATATAAAAAAATATGAAACATTTGAATATTGCATAAAAATTAACTAATATTTAAATGCAAATAACATATACATATTTTTTAAAATTATGAACTGCTCTAATCACCAAATAATTAATTTTATGAATGATTTTCTCCACCCATTAGCATAAAATGTCCAAATGTCAACATTGTGTAAACCAAACTATTGCCATATTTCAGATGGTATCTGTCAAGTCTGGAACTGGAAGACATGTTTCATTTTTATCTCAACAGAATTATCTTTGCTTGTCAGACAAAAAGAGTTTGTTTTTTTAGCTGTTGGAAAATTACTTACTTTATTATGTTTAAAAATATCTTCTCAGTGCCTGAAAAATGTATCCACATTTCAGTTAATATTCATTAATCAAAATACATAAGAGAATGAGAGACATCAATAACTGTCACAATGTCTTGTTTGAAGATTTGCTTCATCAAAGTGTCACGGCTAATGACAGGTCTTCCCCAAGATTCTATGCAGTTCTTGGGAAAATATTTGGGCTTGCTCACTGGGGACACACAAAAATGAAAAACAAAAGTGAGTCTGGATTTTCTTTAATAACAATATATATAAATAGAAAACACTGACATTATGTTATTTTCAACATTCTTTGAAAGATGAGAAACATAAATATATTAGATGTAAAATGTACAGTAGAGATAAAAATATAAACAATACAAATAACAGTAAATGATAAAATGTCCAAATATGATCATAACTTACAAAATTGAAATTAAACACATTACAATTAGAATAACTCTATGGACCTCTGTATGAGTTACAAAACAGTTTAGTTTATAGTAGAAACAAAACTTCAGATATAGGCATGTTTAGCGTAGTGTGGGTCAATGGCGCCCTTGGCGGAATCATAATTTTCCGCCCTTGTGACATTAAAAAAATATGTTAGTGATTGTGAAAGGCTGGACGAAAATAAATCTGCCGCCCTCCCGATGATGCCGCCAGGGGCGGTCCACACTTCCGCCCCCCCCCTGCATGTTCCAGGCGAACGAAGAAGAATACTAAATATACTGCTGACATGTTACACTTTTAATCAGAACTATTCCTATGTTGATAAAAATACCAAAAATGATAAAACAAAACAATTAAAAGATCAATTAAGTATCAATTAAAAGAAAATGCATTTAAAAATGTTGTACAGTTGGATGAAATAAAAGACGACCTGTAGTGAATGAGTTAAAGAGGGAAATTTGTATAAAATGTATATGGTAAAGAGGGAGTACGTTGGTGAACAACACTTTGGCTAAGAGGGCGAACTAGTCCGAGCCCAACTCTTCTGTCAAGTTCTTCCTAAACCGAAACCAGACTCGAGGATGAGAAAAGGTTCAGTACCCGATGGGCACAATTACACGATCTAATTACACAAGACAAGTTAACTGGCAGCGGAACACCTTGTGCAAGATAGACGTGAAGAACAAACCATCGTGGCGTAGAGTCAGTACACATTCGCTGCCTGGCGACAGATAGGAAGGCTGTCACAGGCTAGGGTAGCCAACCCGCAATGTCAAGGCATGCTGAAATCGGATGTGTTGGGCCTAAAAGGCGCATAACGTAACTACGTTCCTGGTGGAAATCACACGAATATCTATGCTGATTACAATGGAGCAAACACCAAACAAACATAAAGAGGAATGTCCAATGTCAAGACATGACAAAATCATATTTTATACTAAGAACTATACAACAAAAGATGCACATGTTACCCTAGGATACCTGTATGGATGTTGTTGCTCATTGGTCATTCCTCTCCATGTATTTCCCATCATTTTACTGATTGCAGATACATGAAGTCCTGGATTTTCCCTATTAGAAAATTAGTTACAAGTTTGTTAGGTTACAATTACATTCCATGATGTTTAGAACAATTTAAACATAAATATGAAGGTTGCTCAGTAAGTTCACGGACACATCTTTCTCCAGTAACATTGAAATACATAGTGCTATGATATTAACCTAGTTAGAACCATGTACTAATGTATATACTAAATTGGAAGTCAGTAACTTCATGAATGAGCAGTGTGAAATCGTATAAGTGAAGGTGACCTAATAGTGCTCTTAATATTTAAAAAACTGATGTATTCAACAAAGTGCATCATTGAATTCTGCTTTCATTTTGGGAAAACCAGATCAGAACCTTTTGGAGAGTTCTGTCTAAGTTGATCTAAAACATTTGAATCGACACAGATCATTTGAATTGACCAGAGGTAAGACCAGACCATCCATCCACCTCCAAAATCGTGGCATGTATGCAAGAAATCATAAGCTTAGTGACAAGTCTAACTATCAGAGAGGTTGCAGATGATATTGGAATATCCATTTCTTCTGCTATAAAATTGTACTTGAATATTTACACATAAGATGGGTGAAGTGAAACACAGGAAATTGGATTGTGCATCATAACAATGTGATTTAACTTACTTAATTAACTGTTTCCTATGTATATGGCTGTACATCATGAATCCATTCATCCAGGTTGATTTTCTTAAATCAAGCTTCAAGGAAATTTCTCCACATGATGCACCTTTCAGATTCTTATCATGGTCTGCTTCCAATTCACAGACAGTCCTAGATGGATGTGCATAAACACCAAAGGTTATGTAGTTCTGTATAGAACTTTGCTACTACAGTACAGGTATAATCAATTATAATTTCTGCTCGAAAGGCAGACAGTATTGGTTAAATTATACTTTGTTTCCATATATATATGGAAATATATATATGAAAAAATATACATATGATTCAGATGTTGCAATACTGTCACATTGAGTAAAACTATCTGAAACTTGCAGAAACTATGAAAACCATATTAAAAAATGGGTTCTTTCCCAGTTGTCGAGCCTACATTTCACACTTTTTAATAAAGATCCGTATTTTGTAGTAATTTAAACTGCTGTATTCCTAGTTACACAATGAATGCCGTAATAGGGTTCCGATTAATAATCCAGCTACGATTGAAAATACCATTATTATCTTTTGCAATGAGTGTTCCCAGAAGCAAAAACGAGACACAGAAAACATGACTTACTATGGTCATGGTAAAGACATGACTGTTAACCATCACTACTGTGCATTAAAATTGAGCATAATTTCCTTCTGCCACTCTGCATTCTCTTTTTTTCCCTTGCTTTTACTTATGCAAATTATTTATAGATGGTATTTGGAAAATACAATAATTTGTTTGTTTTTAAAGCTGCCTGTATATTTTTTCTGTGTGGAATTAAAAGAATGGTCACTGAATGTAATTTGTGTTGGTGTATGTGGGATATACGAGATACATTGTGAACTAACACTATCGACTAGGCATAGAATTTCGGTGAAAACTTCCAATACATTCAATCTGGGATACAATACCGCTTACTAGGCATAGATTACTCCGTTGCTAATCACTAGCGGCTACGTAAAATAAATCAGAATTTAGAAGAAAAAAATCCTTGGAAATGGTTGTAATTCGAACAATGTTGACCAATTGTATTGGAAGTTGTAGTGGAAACGGACACTAATTTAGTAATTAGGTCAAATTTCATTTCCTTGGTTAACCGGACGAATAACAATGTTTGTTTACACTGCAATATTTTTGTTTGATGAGGTACGAAAAAGCATTGTGCGTTTTTGGGTTTGAATACACACCGGATTAGTGTTTAGTTTTCAACACAAGGGAAATAATGAGAAACATGAATAAGATGAACTGTGTTGTCTCCCTTTTTGGGAACATTTAGTGCATTTAACATTACGTTTAAAATGTAGGTCCGTCAACTAGGAAAGGACAACAACAAAAATGACAGAGAAACACAAATGTGGAGCTCAAAGTAAAACTCCCCCTGCCTGGTATAAGAAACAAGAGTGAAAAGCTTGTACTTCCCTAGAGTTATGTTATCATTATGATAGATGATAGATTGTTAATACAACATGGATTACAGAAGACAAAAATTGAGGATTTATTTCATAAATATTGCCTAAGTGTATACTCTTCGCACACCGGATATATCTTGGCCTTTTGTTATTCTCACTCCCAACTACAGTTCCCTAAGTCACATTTCAATATTCAGGACTCTTTTTCATGTTTGTCCCGTAATTTAATATACTCTATCATATGTAAGCGTTGTGATATGAAGTATATTGGTGAAACTTGTAGACGTTTAGCTGATAGATTTGCAGAACATTTGAGAGATATCACGAACCATCATGACTCCCTGGTGGCTAATCATTTCAACAGTCCATCACTACATGGTAGCTCTGATGTCTCTGTAACTGGTTTGTTACGTTGTTATACTGATGACCGGCAACTTCAATCTTTGGAATATCGGTTCATTTGTCACATTGGGGTCTTACAACCATACAACATGAACATTAATTACAGATTTATTTGATTTGCCCACTTCTTTATAACTTCTACTCTCGTACTGAACTGATCCTTGCAATTCTTTGTATCTGTGCAAATTCATTAGTAATTATTTTTGTGTTTGCTAGACTTCTGTAAATTTGTATTATGTCTTTGTTGTTTATGTTTGTGATTATTTTGTACTCTAGTCTGTCAGTTGCGCATTATTATACCTCATTGGTATAATTTTGTTCAGTTATTTACATATCTTGACATTTATTTCCTCAATTTGTTACTGTCATTGTTTTACAGATGGTTGCCTACACATGTATATGTATTTTGTTTTACATAGTGCTATGTATCCATACAATTACTTTGGGTCACACATTTGTATGTGTACATATGCATGTGTTAGAGCAATACATGTGAATATCTTCATGTGAACAAATATTTATGGCAATACATGTATATATCTCTATGTGTTCAAATGTTCATGTTATTGCTTTTATTTATGTGAGAAAATGTTTATGTGGATGCCTATATATATAGATGTATTTATGTCAGTGCTTGTTTTTGTTAATGCATGTATCTTTATTCTGTGTCATTGTGTACGCATATTCTTGTGTGAGCCCTTACTTGTGTGTGGATACATTTACATGCTTGTGCATTTTGTGTGGACATCTTTCATATGCCTATGTGTTGATTTGTGTTTTATATATATATATACTTTTATATATATTTCTTATGATGTTTGTATATTTCATATATATATATATATGTCTATGTATATATTTGGTTGCATATCTACTCCATACATTGTCAAGTCAAATGCTGATCCTTCTTGTACATTTCTATAGTCTCTGCTTCTATTGGTAGCCCCCCCCCCCCCCCGTGACCAATTTCTTTCCTTCCCCTTAAATCCCATCCCCTTTCCCCTTCAGTATTACTCAATAATAGTGTGCAAATATATGCCCACATACTGAAAGCATGAATTTTATCTTTTACTGGACATGCTTAGTGCAACCGGTACTGGGTAACATTTCTTTGTAAGGGAAACATTCCCTAGTCGATTCAGTTATTTATATTTGTGTGGTTTTATTTTTATTAGTGTTTTGAAAAAGGTCCCCATTGGAGACACTGTCTTAAGCGGACGATACCCTGATATATAGACAGGGAAGAGTAAGAACAGAAACGGTTGAAGCACTGCAGAATGAGCTAGACCATAACGCCCTCTGGTGTGCTGATTCTGGGGTACTGATCAACCAAATGAAAGCAGCAGTGACATGGTTCTCTCTTAACAATCACATAGTGAAGACTGTGCCACCGACGGTGGGGATGAGAGGGCACAATACAATCAAGACTTCACTTCTACAATACCTGGGTGTGCAATTTGATCATAGATTGTACTTTCGGCATGCTGTATGAGTTTATTCCCAAAGGTCTTCCAGCTCTGAGAGGAGATGGCAGCGGCACTAAATAATCAAAGCTATTAATCCTATACTAGTCCTCTTGTCCTTCCTGTCATTGAATATGCAAGTGCCACTCTCATCACCAGTCAAACACACATTGGAGAGACAAGAGAACTCAAAACGAAGTACTGCAGATCATCCTTGGTTGCACAAGGGACACACCCTGTGGAGCATTGAGGTTTATACTTTATTTTTGAGCATATCTCACAGAATTTATATGTAGCATACCTCAGAGTGAGTTCCATTACAGACAACCCACTACACAGTGAGCTCCTTCATGTGAAGGGAAGCAGGCTCAAGAGAGGCAAATTGTGGATAGGCACGCTGAGGACACCGTTAAACAGATCTGTGCCCCAGAAGGCATGAGTCCTGGTGAGAAATGGATACCTATTTCTATCGCCCTTCAGGAAGCAGTCAAGACAGTTATTATCCATAATAGAGGGTGCATTGAACATAGTCCTGTGGATGCTGAGGTCAATGCACTTCTCTTGAGAAAATCCAGATGAAACAGATTTACATGGATGGGTCAGTCATCTGCCACCAGCGGTGCACATTGGCCTCCACTGCCAGATCAAACGAAAGAACAGAACACAAATCAAGTGGGGCCTTCAACAAGTAGTCTAATGAAGGAAGTGTTTGCTGCAATGTAGGCACTAAACTGGCTGGAATCGCAAGCCTATTACATGCGTGCATGTTAAGTGGCGTAATGAATATGATTCAGAAAGCCAAAACAGATCTTGTGCATAAGCACGCATGGAGGATATGTCCAATCTACCTTTGTTTTCTTTCCTTAATCTGGGTGTTGAACAAATCTTTGTTTAACTGGCTCCACCTCTCTTAATTTTCTTTTGTGTCCTGTCATCTAATGTTTAGTATTCTTCTTCAGCAGTTATCCACAAATACCTGGTTTTTATGCTGTTTCATTTATTCATTTTCCAAATCACAGAGCCATAAAGTAGTTACATTTATATTAAAGATCAAGGACTAGTTCCTACATAGGCCTATGCATACACAAGGGGTGAACTGCGTCCTGAATAGGTCCAAGTGGTCACACTGACGATCTCATTAACATAAAGCAAATTATCACTTTAAAAATGCATTAAAAAGTCAGAAATACTAATGAACAAATGATTCAAATTGATTCAAGTCTCATTCTTAAATATTGATAAGCAATTGGTTTTTCAATAGTGTATGATATTACACTTACATGGCATCATTTGTTCCCGAGGAGGTTCCAGTCTTAACCACCCCATTATGTTTACTAGTTGTATCCATTTCTGTACAGTTTCTGCTCAAATCAGTACCTATGATGCACATTAATGAACCAAATTTAATCAATGGTAGCTTGCAGTAAAATTTATTTTAAAATATTCAAGGACAATGGTGAATTGAGATAGTTTTACTCAATGAAGTTACAGTGTGTGCAATGTTGTTCATCATGATAATTTTAAAATGTACAGCATCAAATAAAGGCATATATAAAGAACAGATAAAACCTCAGATAACTTGAAACAGACTGCTTCATAAATGCATTATAAAAACAATTAAAGCAATTAATAGCGAGCAACTTTCTCTTACTACCTATGTGGATTGGGGTGGTATATCTGAGCTTTCTTTCATAGAAACCACCCCACTCCACATAGGAAGTAAGAGCAAGCTGCTCACAATTTCTGAGGATATCTCAACACCAATTGGCAACATAATATAGACTTATGACAATTCTCTAGATTACATCCTGCTGGAAGTTTAGTATGACAATATTCTGCTACAAGAGAGAGCTAGTGAAAGTTTGAGCATGGGTGCTTAAAAAATAATATTTTTATTACATTGTACTGACTATTAAATATTCTTTGTTTTTATTTTGCAATTTTAAAGCGGCCTGTTTCAAGTTATCTTCTTCTGCATTCATTCTCAAACTCCTGCAGATTAGCAGGATGTAGTCCGGAATGTGTTGTATCATGGTTTACAGCATTGCTGCGATATCTGCGCTTTCCGGCCTGACACATCCGACTTCAGGTCACTGACCCTATATGGGATAGCCAACTCCATCCCATAACCTCCTTAGTCGCCTTTTACGACATGCGTGGAAGGTAAACAGTATTGCTATTCTTTGCTCCTCTATCGGGCACTGGCAACACATGGGCGTCAAGTTATCTGAGGTGTGATCTGCTCTTTGTAAATTCTGCTACTATATCTGAGTAAGCATAACAGGAAGTCAGAAGTCATTTATAATAAAAACATGATCTGAGTTATCTCGAGACAATATTTGCTTGCTGTGGTCCTTTTACAATATTTACTACTATAATTAATTAGTCTTCCAAAAGCCAATTCACCATTGTCCAAAATATGTCTTCTTTTTTTTCTCCTCTCTTTCCAAGAATGTTACGTGTTGTCACAATGTTTTCTATATCACTTTTTCTCATTATGTACCACAACAATTCCTCCCAATAATTTTTCTAGATTGTTTATTTCAAACTCTGCGGGAGTAAGTGACATTGAAGTTACTTAATTTTGTGTATTGCCAGACACAAAAAGAGAGCAAAGAATGAAAACTCTGTGACTTGCCATGCATGTTGTAAGAGGTGACTAGGGAGGTTTGGGAATGGCTGTCTCATCTCATAGGTCAGTGACCCAAAGCCAAGATGAAATTGGATGTATTAGGCTGAAAGGCACAGATACTGCCAACCAAACTGTAAACCATAACACAATGCATTCTGTTCTTTGGAATATATCCTGTTAACCAGTAGGGAGTTTGAGAATGAATGCAAGTTGGCTCTAAGCCAATGATGATGTATCATTCTTTAGTGAGATGAGCCATACTTGCGCATTTTGAATTTTAAATTAATTATTCGAGGACAATTAATTTGTTATAGGCATTCAATAATACAACCAGAGAGTTTTGGGTACTATGAATGCAGTCCAACCCCCATTGTGCACCAACAAATATATTTTTTGTTTGTTTATAGTGTGTGCAATGTTGTCTTAGTGATGTCATGTTTACGAATGTACCTTCTTCAAGCCAAATTCCACACACTAAATGATGACATCATTGTGGGATAAAATTGTCAGTCGCATGTCTTCCGTCTTGCATTAGATCTTAGGATTAGGTGCGACAACGATACCCGCTCAAATTTTCCCCCATAAATTGTTGGGCATTGAACTGCGATCATAGTACCGGAAATGTTTAGTAAGAAGCAACCCTAATCCAAGACGGAACACATGTGGCTGACCATTAGTTTCTTGTGACATGTTCCCATTGTCAACCATTTTTTGTTGTTGTCACATTTATGAATGGTGCAATTTGAATATCAAATGGTGCGACAACGATATCCGCTCAAATATTTTCCTACAATATGTTGGACATTGAACTGTGATCATAGTACGGAGTTTTGCATTCAGAAAGTTTTACTGTATTCTCATGAACCTGTCACGAGTTATTGCCAAAAATGTTGTTTTGACCTTGACCGCTTTCATTTCCTCACGAATCATGAGGCGAGTACAATTCAGGTAACTATGAGAGTAAATGATAATGTAGACACGGTTAATAGGCTGAATGATGCCAAATCAGTGAATATTTTTTATAAAAGTAACTCCAAAAAAAATGTATTTCTTTTTCTGAACAGTATATATTAGTTTATTTTTAGCCAAACTCAGATCAAAAGATTGGATAGAATCCAGAATAAAGCAATGTACATCATTCTTGGGTGCACAAGAAACACATCGATAAGAGCTATGCGGTACCTACTCGACTGTCCTATGGAAAAGCACAGATTACAGTATTATAGTGCACGGGTGTACTTTCAGATACATGCAGATAAGGAACATCTATTGCATTCCGAAATACAGAAAGTTAAAGGTAGCAGACAAGAGAGAGAAGTCATGGAAGGGATGTGCTGAAGATGTCATACTAAGAGTGCGCACATTGCAAGATGTATCAGCATGTGCGGAATAGATAGGTCTATCCACAGATTTCGAAACTTGTTTGAGAGAAGTAATAACACTCAACAGGGAATGCAGAGAATAGTGTCCCATGGCTGTGGAGCACTAGAGGTGCAGGCTTTGGTCAGTGAGAATGCCAAAGATGGAGAATGTGATTATCAATCAATCAATAAACCTGTAACCCTTCAGGATCGTAGGGGTACCACATTGGATGCCTCAGCACACAGAGTCCTCCAGCTAATTCTATCCTCAGCGATGTGGATGAGTGTGGAAATATCTTGCCCTGTCCATTCCTTGATGTTGTCTTTATTTTCCCTCCTCTGCTTCTTCCAATCTCGACAGTTCCCTGCAGTATTGTTTTTGACAAGGAATTGTGCCCGCATACATGTCCGAACCATGCTATTTTTTGTCGTTTCACCGTTGAAAGCAATGACTCCTGAACACCTGCACACATCTCTAATTTATTTCTTACGTACACATTGGTCTTATGTTCCCTATAAGAAATTCGTGTCTGTAGCAGTTGTACTCGAAAGCCTGTAATCTCTCCATGTCCGCAGTAAGTGTCCAACTCTCACAACCATACAACACAACAGAAAGAACCAGCGACTTATACAGTTTGATTTTCACTCCAACACTGATGTTGCTTTTCCAAATCACAGTTAGCCTTGACAAGGACGCTAAAGCCATCTCTAGCCTTATTTTTAGTTCTGCTTTGCACTACCGTTGCTGCATATACTGGATCCGAGGGATTTGAAGGTATTCACCACCTCAAGCTTATGTCCATTCATCATGATATTAGTCTGGTTTTCTGCTGGTTACCAAGATTTTGCTCTTATCTGTAATGATTTCCATTCCGTACTTGCTGGTAACTTTTTCCAACTATGCTGTTAACTCTTGCAATGATTGTTCTGACCCAGCTATAAGATCAATATCATCAGTGAAATGCAAGTTGCAAATAGGGCGACCTCCGATCTATATAGACGTGTTGTAATCATGTAGTCTCTTGTATCATGTGCTCTAAGTATATGTTGAAAAGTACTGAGGATATTATGCATCACTGTCGAACTCCCACATTTGTTTTGAAGAACTCTCCAATTGTATTGTTTGACAAGACAGCACTATTTGCATTTGTGTATCTGTGATTAGACATGCTCACAGTGCGTGGGTCTTCACAGCTCAGTGTGCAGATAAAATGATCAGGGAGGAGAGTTGGGCCTTTGCTATGACAATGAGTAGCATGACCATGGAGATTATGGCGATGACCAGGGTATTTGAGTAGGCACACAGAAGGTAATACAGGTCTGCATCTTGAGTGACTCTATGAGAATTATTTGGAAGTTATAAGTGGGTCTTGTTCGCGAAAAGTGGATTTAAGTCGTGAGAAAGGCGAGTTTAAAAGTAGCTACATTTATTTCCATTCTGGGACATGTGGGTGTTCATGGTAATGAAAGAGCAGATCAGCTGGTATCATGCGCAACTGTGACACAGGGCGATGGGGCAATCGATAGAGCTAATGTTTTGAACTCCATAGAGATATAGCACGCTAGAGTGAGACTAGTGTGGATGATTCCTTTTCAATGTCCAGCATTAAAGATCAGGGTTTGAAATGTGGTGTTGCTAAAAGTGAACATTTTGGAGGACACAGACGAATGATGGTCAACCAGCAGAGGACTGGTACTGTCGGCAGAAGTGTAATGGCAAATACACTTAGGGAGAGATCGGAGCAATTATGGACATGTTCAGTTTGCAGTGATGATAATTTGACGACTAACTAACATCATCATTGGATGCTTACAGACTGGACAATCACAAAGTGTCATGCCCAGACAACTTAGTGTGGTTAGAAGCACCGTTAGTCGCCTTTAGGGGAAATTTCAACAAACTGGCTCAGTGGTAGACTCGCAGCACAGAATAACAACACCTGCCGAAGACTGCTTCATACAGCTGCGTCACCTCAAGAATTGATTTGCATCTCCGTCCTCCACAGTCCAGTCAATGCCAGCAGCTCATCGAATTTCAGATAAACGGTCAGGAACCGGCTGCACGACGCTGGTCTTTAGACTAGAAGACCTTAGATGTCCTGTTCTTATGGACCAGCATCTCTAGAACCTACTGCAGTGGGCGAACCAGCACCGTCAATGGACCGTTGGGAATCGCTGGAGATGGGTTTGGTTTAGTTAAAGTCTGAAAGTATCATCATGCCAAGGTCGAAATATTAATTTTGTAAAATCAAATTTTGGTACATGTTGTTTTTTGAAATAATGTTGCCTTTGCGTTGTTGTTTTTTTTAACAGTATATGTAGTAGTCAATCCTTAATTTACATGTACAAAAAGGATTTCAAAATAGCCATCAACCCAGCATTTTTTTGGCTGTATTTTCTATAGATTAGCAGCATGTAATTCAGAGAACGGAATGTGATGTGTCATTGTTTACAGTTTGGCTGTGATGTTTATGCTTGACACATGTGAGTTCAGTATGGCTTCTTGGCCACTTTGACCCTCTATGGAATGGGACAGCCAACTCCACCTACACACAAAAAAAACCCATTTGTCACCTCTTATGACATATATGGTAGGAAATAGTATATCTTTTCCTTGATACTTTTTTTGGGTCCCAACAGCACACGGTCAGTCAGTGTTGCTATTCTTTGATCATCTTTCATGCCTCTGTAACATGGTCAGCTGGCAATTTCTAACAATATATAGCAACAAAAACATGATGGACAACTCATATTTTGAGTAAAGATCTGCAGGTAATCTTAGGGAGAATTTACCCAGTATTCAGCTTACCCGAATCTTCTTGTTTGTTGTGCCAATCTTTTGAACCAAAGAGCTCCTCACTGAGCTCAACTGGAATATCAGACCAGTTGGTGATGTTCAACAAAGGCACTCTCTTTGGACTTGATTGCTTGTGCCTATTTTTGTGTGTTGTAATTTTTTTAGTGAAGGTGGTGCTCAAACTTGAAGAAAGAGTTGATGCTTCATCATCCTCTATCACTTCCTGTTTGATTGCTGTCTGTGGCATTACTTGATCAGGAGAAACGGAAACTGTGTTTGATAATTCAAATTGTTGCTCATCAAAACAGCGGGAATCACACTTGATCCCATAATGACTGTAAGATCTTTCCTGGATGAGAAAATGACTCATAGAGCTTTTATGTTACAATAGGATAAAGACAGATTATTCTATTATTTACCTCAGATATAAAAAAAAATGTTATACCATAGCAGAATTGTAAATAATGCAAAACAAAACTACCGGGTATGCATGAGCTAGACCAGTTCTCAACCTGGTACTCATGAGAACCTTTGTCTCTCACCATACAAGTTAAAAGTGCAGTACTAACGATTACATGTGGCTGGTGCTTGTTGTCTGAAAAGATTGAGAGCCATTGAGATAGACTAGTTTCAAATTCTATTAGACAATCTGAGCAAAAAACTATCCCCTCCAGCATGACCAGACTGTGAACAGTTCAAATATAGGATGGATGTACAAACGTCATTGGTAAGAAAAGTATTCATGTTGTTCTAAAATCAATCGTTCAACATCTAGTCCAATACTGGTCATTTATAGAATAGTGTGTTTTAGGTAATCATGGGTTCATCCAAACTTGCTTTGCTGAGAAGCACTTGTGGGCCAGATTGTTGTTCTGTGGACGGACAGTGAAACTGGGACAATCAACAATTCTGTAGTATGTGTTGCTGCTCCGGGATGTGAAACGGAATAGTGTAATTTCCTTTGGTTATATTTAGCAAGCAATTATTCATTTTTTCAACCGGTAATGCCAATCGCACAACAGAAAAAAAACACCACTATTCTCATCGATGACCACAAACTTGTACAGGTGAAAGAATTCACTTATCTTGGAAGCATCATTTCATAAAATGGGAAAAACACCCAAAAAATCCAACATAGTATACCAGATCTTAGGGCAGATTCTCCTATTTTCAAAAACAAATATGTGAACATAAACACCAAAACGACACTATATAAAATTATCATCATACCATCACTATGCTACCAATGACAAATATTAACATTAACAACAGAAGTAAAAAAAAACTTGTTACAACTGATATTACTTTATGTAGAATCCTCACACAACAATAAGAGAATCAGAAACTAAAACATCAGAAGAATAACAAATACAATGTCAATCCTGGATTACATCAGAGAAGACATCAGATTAAGTGGTTTTCTCATGATTGCAGACTACCATCAGACAGTGTCCCTAAAAAAAAAGCATATCTATACAGGTATGATAGTTACAAAGCCAGGGGCAGACCATGCAAACGATTGATTACAGAAACAAAAGAGTCAACGAAACAAACATATATAATGCACACACAAAAATTCATCTCCAGAGAACTCTTTTACCTCTGACACTGTAAGGCACAAAGGGGCATAAAGCAAAAAGAAGAAAAAAAGTTTACAAGTAGGCCTAATTTGGTCATTGTAGTATTGAGGCTTCTTGCACTTAGGTTTGTGGTTCTCGAGAAATTTACATACCTGTGCAGTGTGTGTGTTGTTATTGTCTGTATGTCGACAGATGGTCCATATTCACAGTTTCTTGAGAATATACATGTTTGAAGTCTTGACTAAAATCACATCTTTTCTAGGGATGCAATGTGGTCGAAGATGGAGAACGTGTTGACTCAAATTGTGAGGTGCCATATTAGTTCAAATCCCATTCAGAGATGCAGGTCACAGATACTGATTCAGTGTAAATGTGATTTTAGATGACAGTTCATTTGTTAATGTTGTCTTGCTCTGGGCTATAGTATCTGTTTAGTTCTCTCCACTGAAATTGCATAGATTATTTTAGCAGAGACTTTACTTCCCTGAAGCTTTGAGGTATGTGGGTCTGGGGAAATTGTCTCCTGTTTTTGCCAATTCATTTGATGTTTTTGTTAGGAATGCCACAGTGAGCTGGTATCCACTGTAGTGCTAATGTAGTTTTTCTAGATAATTTGACAATATTTTGTGTGCTGTTGTCTTGTTTAGTATTTTGAATAGTGTGTAAGACTGACTTTGAATCACTGAAGATTGTAATTTTGTGGGGTGTGGACTCTTGGTTGTTGAGTATTTGAACAGCTGTGAGTATGGTAGTTGTCTCTGTCCAAAATTTTGTTCCTATGGTTTGTTGTGGCTTATGTTGTTGATCCATCTGTAAACACAAGTGTCCAGATATTTCTGGGATATTGGGCATATTAACATTCGAAGTGATAAATCTCTAAGTTCTGTTTCTGTGTGAGAGGTCTTTGAATTTATGTATGTATTTTTGATACAATTTTTGTAGTTGAGTTTCCATGGTTCAGGAGATAGAATCTCACATATGCTAATATCAAGTTCCAGTGATTCAGCATATTGCATAAATTATTCTCTTGCTAGGTTTGAGCTGTTTCTTATAAGTCTTTCATTAATTATTTCTTGAAATGCTTTGTTTAGAGAGTGTCCTTTCATCCTTCTTGTTTTTTCATATTGTAAAATAATTTTGTATTTTCTTCACATATCTAGTTATTAGTTTTGCCAATTTCTACGATGGGACTGTTTTTCATTGTTCCAAATATTATTCGGAGTACCATGTTTTGAATTCTGGCGAGTTTTTCTGTGTTCGTTTTTATTGCAGAAGCCCAACAGCTAGAGATTTATTCAATAATTGTTCTGGCTGACCCTGTATATAATTATTTTAGTAATTTTGAGTTTGTTCCACAGGACATGTCCACTAGTTTTTATTTTATTACTGCAAGTTTTTGTCTGATTTTCAAATACAACTCCTCTGCAAACTACAACAAAAACTTAGCATTAAACGTCTAACAACATAATGGACAGCAAAACCAACCTGCAGATGTGTTGGGGACTTATCAGGACTCCCAAGCCACTTCACTTCATCTGGTGATTTCATTAATCTGCTCTGTAATGTTGAAAAACAAAAATGTTGAACCAAGTATAGAATATTTTACACAAACCAATACTGATTTTTCATAATGTGTAGGCCTACTACCATTGCAATTGTTCCCATGTGTACTATCACTGTCCTACATTAATGTTTCCCTATGGTTCCTGGTGAAACAGAATTTCAACTGTTGCTCTCAACCAATTACAAAGTCAACTTCCTACTAGCCTCTTGTCCTTGAACTTCTATATGGCAATTCTGTTCTCCGGCAGTTGCTAGTCTATCAGTACATTTTACTGCCTGCCCCATTTATTTTCAGCTTTATTTTAATCTTTATGTATATGCCTTATAAAACATATTTTATAAATCCACATGTCTATATTTTTGGGAAGGACTTTTATAATTTATGCCTTGTATGTAATCTAGTAGATCAAGCAAAAAAACATAATGGACTACTATTATTAACTGATTGGTGTATGATTTCAATATATTATTCAGTCAAGTAACAAAACTACAGAAGAATGTAGCCATTAATGCTAAAATTCAAATGCTATACCAGCCCTAGTGGTACTGATAGCAGATCACATATGTGCGATAACCTTTAATACCTTAGTTAGTTTGTACCTTTCGTCTCGAAGATTGCATAGAGGTTTTGATTCTCCATGCGTTGCAGTCCGCTACCTGCAGTTTTAGTTCTTGTATGGTCTTGCAGCCTATTATTTTCCTTTCTTTAAGTATGATGTTTTTTAGCATCTACTTACATTAATACTGATGCATTAGTTGTGATACAGAAGGGAAGAGAGTGCTGCGACTGGACTGCCAATAGAACAGAGGGAATGATCCAAGAACTCATACTGCAGCACTCAAAGCCAGATGATACAATAATTTAAACAGACGGCTTAGTAACACAAGAAACAAACAGGGTGTGGTTGGGGTTTTGTGGCCTACAGAAATGGCAAGAAATTAGCTGAGAAGTCAGCTACGTACACCACTACAACATCGAGTATGAGAATGAAAATAGAAGTGGTGACAGCAGCTCACTTTGATGGTGAAGCAACCACAAATAGACTCAGTAATTCTATCTGACTCTCAAAGTATGCTGCGCAAGATAGCGAAGTGTATGATCAGAACTGAATGGGTCACTCTTCTCAACAACATGCAGAGCATTACATGGATCTACTGTCCAGGTCATGCTGGGGTCAGGGGAAACGAAAGAGCCGATATGTTGGCTAGTAAAGCCTTGGTGAACGGCACCGAGATAAGATGAGACAAGATTGAAGTGATTAGAGCAGTTATGGATACGAGTAAAGGAGGAGGTTGAATGAGACAATGTATATATTCAGAGAATGGTAAAAATGAGAGGAACTAGAGGCATTGGGAGAAAGTGCTCCCACTCTGGAAATAGCAAAAGGATGTGTAATCTGAGAGCTAGAACGAAAGATGTGCGTCACATTTTCGTTACCCCGGATAAAATAAGTTGTCTATGATTATGGCAATTTTGATGCCCAGATACTGGTAATATTCAGTGAAGCATTTCATATCCATTAAAAATATCATTCCATTATGGAGATTTCTATGAATGGATATTGAATAATAGAATCGGAGATTTCATGATTTATTTGTTTTTCAATTAACACTTCAAAATGGACAATGTAGCTGATGATACATAGATCTAAAATGACTTCAATTCTGACTTTTTAGCGAGCAATAATGATAAAACATAAATAATCAAATAAAAAATTGGACTATGAAACAAATAATGACTGTCATAGATTGGCATGAGATAACTGCGGGTACAAGAGTGATGGGCACCAGACTTGAAAACGGGAACATACCACTGTTCCCAGGCTCATAGATATGATTACCTTAAAGACGCCCGTGTGTTGCTGGGGCCCGAAAGGGGAGCAAAGAAAAGCAACACTATTTACCTTCCATGCATGTCGTAAGAGGCGACTAAGGAGATTATGGGATGGAGCTGGCTATCCCATCTCATAAAGGGTCAGTGAACCAAAGCCATGCTGAAGTCGGATGTGTCAGGCCAAAAGGTGCAGATATCGCAGCAATGCTGTAAACAATGACACAATGCATTCCGTTCTCCGGACTACATCCTGCTAAGCTGCAGCAGTCTGAGAACAAACGCAGAAGAAGAATTACCTTGAGAGGGTTTTGCAAAAGAAAAAAAGAGAATCCCTTCATCCATTGTCTGACGGGAACTTTGAAGACATCTTCGTGAAAAACTCCTAAGGGAGTGGTTATTGATCTTTTGGTCAAGTTCCTAGTACTAAACATCACATTCAGATCTGCTTGGAGTGTATGTGGGGTGTTTCTTGAACTCCCAACCCCCATCTACAGGACTGGATGCTAGACAAAATCATGCACAAAATAAATAGAAATAAAACTTTTCTGATAATTGCTTGATAGAAACTATACTTTTTATAAAGTTTTTCATGATTTATGAAAATTATCACCAGAAAATCATATGATATTCAAAAATAACATAGCAGTGGGAAAAACTGGGTTTAAAAAAAAAAGATGTGGCAACAAAAATATACATATGCTTCAACATCTGCTGGAAGATGAGGACTTAGCACATGTGGATTATTCATTTAAAAAAAACCACAATTTGAATAAATGTAAACAAGCTATGGACAACCCCATAAATGCCCATTTCTCCCAGAAAATTACAAAGAGTATGTATGCTGATTGCTCCTGTATCTTGCTGGTTACATACAGTCCTTAAATGATCCAACAAGTTCCCAATTCTACCATATCAAGGGTAATTTCAAATTATTTTAGCTGCAATATCTTGTCTTCCAGCCTTGCATCCTCATTTAGAAAGTGTTCATGGACTGATTTTAAAATGCCCTTGTTATAATTAATTGCATTAGTATTGATGCCTTCAAAGCTAACTATCATCTATCTGTGTGATGTGTCCTTTGCCAAACAATGTTATTACTGCCATTCTGTAAACTTCCCACTTCTGTGCTAGCTATCCACCCTTTTCCAGCATCACATTCAGGTCTTTGATACCCTTTATCCATCCTAATCTTAAACTGTATCTTGACAGGTCCTTCTTGGTCTATCTCAAAGATAAAACATCTGCTTATTAATTGCTAATAACTCCTTTACACCTAGAAAATAAAACCACAGAAATTTCAGTAGATAAAAATATTTCAAGTGAATTGATAATTTACTTATCATGTTTAAAAGTTCATTGTTTGTATTAGAAAAATATATGATTCACTATCACACTTACCTCAAATGTTGATGATGGCAGCTCAAACATGTGGTCGTACTCACTATTGTTCAACAACGCATCATAGTTTTCTGTGGTTAGTAATATTACAGAAAAAAAAACCAATCAAACACAATGTCACAAAATAATAAAGTAATACATGGTGGGCGTCTCCTCAGTAGCTCAGTGGTTAGTAAACTGGCTTCCCAGTCTGATGATATAAAAATCCATTTCCATTAAGCAGATTTCTTTTTCTACCAAGTCTAAAGAGCTAATGATGCATGAACAAGATATTAGCATTGATGAAGCTATGATATATTTTACATATAGACCACAATCCAAACAGTAGACCTATATGAAAAACAAACCATGGGGAGTACAAATTTAGTGTGCTGTGGATCCTCAGTCTGGATATCTCTATAACTTTTAAGGTGTATACTGGATAATCAGACAACAGATGAATGATGGACTAGAATATCATGTTGTACAAAGAAGACTTCTTTGCAGCTTTTCATTTGAACATTTATCAGCAAACAAATTGACAAGTGAAGCTGACAGGAAACTGGTGCTCATTTTGTTTCCTCTTGCTTGTTACATGACAAGTAAACCCGTCTTACATAACAGTCACAAAAACATGTTCACAGTTCAGTATCTCCTCTATTTATCTGTAAATTGGACTTTGAACTACACAAATTGACTAGAAATTGTATTTTTAAATATTCATTTTCAAGTTATTTCCCAGCGCTGATGTTTTCCAGATCAGCTGGAATTGAAAGGGTTAATGCAGCTCTGTCTCTTCTTATCACTGTTTATCCATTATAGCATTGCCTGCCAATGCATCAGTCCTTTTGTTGTCTCTGGCTCCTGCATAACCTGTACAGTAGAATTCAGGTGATCCTTTGGATGTTGAGTGACCCACTCCCTTCTTATCATGCATTTTTTAAATTTTGCATAGCATAATATGAAAATGATAGAATCAATGTGTGGGTTGGTGGATGTGTCATCAGCACAGTCACTGCCTCTATCTCAATCCTCATACTAGATGTTGTTATGCGTAGGATTTAAATCTATCCGCAACTTTCCTACCGACATTAATAACAAACTACTGTATTGTTCTTGTCTTTTTTTTTCAGGTATAGATAATGTAATTTTACAGGTCTTATGTACAAATCTGAGCTTCTCTTGAACTATGAAAGCTTATGGGTACACCCTACCTCTGAAAATGGATACCAGAGCAAATCTAGAAAAGCAAACAAATGATGTTGATCACATAATTCCTAGCAATGTCATCTATGAAAATTTTTTAAGTTTGCAGTATTGAGGATTGAATCTATGACATTAACACAATGTAATAACCAAATAGAAATTACATTAGTGTTTTTAACCAAATTTAGACTATTATTAGAGTAAGGAATAATTAAACAAACAGAAAATAATAACAAGAAAATAAGTTATAAAAATAATACATTTAGGCCCTATACACTAACTGAAAAAGAAAACAGCATTACTATTAGTTGGCTTGGTGGAAGAGAGGTTAGTGGGGTCATATCACAAACGCAACTCAGTCACACTTACTCATGATTAAAAAACCAACTGACTGTTTACATTGTGCTGGTGATGTAATCCAAACTAATAGTGATGTTTAAAAAATGCTACAATTTCTGAAAAAACAATGTCCTGTACAGTATATACTCAATTATATATAATTCTTAATATATGATTAACAGTTTACCAGATCCATCAATGACCACTTCCTCTGCTGGAATAAGCCACTGCCATCCACTAGAGATATCTTCCATATCTGAGCTCGAGGTTGGAACTGTGTCATCGTGGCATTGGCTCGTTTTTGGAGATTTAAATTCTGGTGTGGAATCTTTGGTGGAAACATCTGGGGTAATGTCAATGGCAGGTGAGGATAATGTGAGACGGCGACAGACATTTCTTGAAAATATTTCACTGTCTCGCTGTCAGACATTTATAAATATTTTATTATTATCAAAATAATTTAGTGTAACATTAATATTAATTAATGTTAAAAATATTAAAATACACAGACACAAATATTACGATTTTTACTAAATGTTCTATTCTATTATTTCTAAAGTCAAATTATGTCACTCACAACACACATGACTAGCATGCTATCTGACAATAGAAAATGTTTGCTGAGCACACTCATTAACTTAGTTATTCCAGGAAAAATTCTTTGTTATGAAATTTGTTTTTACACAGTGATAGGACAAATATTTATGAAGCTAGCAGAGATATGCTTTCAATAAAGAGTTTCTGCTAGGTTTCCTTCATAAACAATACAGTGTATCTGGCAGAATCACTACCAATTAACAAATGTTTCCTTATACATGTTAGTTAGAACGCCTTTTTTAGTAGCTTATCCTATTCAGGGGTCACCAGGCTCGATAGATTACGAAATGAAGATATCAGGGAAAGAATAGGTATACTACATTGTAGCGATCAATCATAAACTTTACTCGCCTGACATAATTTAAACTAGATGATAATATACTAGACATTTCAAATTCCGTATATTTGGGAAGCAAGATAACAGCAGGCGGGGATACCAACTCAGAAATGAAGACTCGAATTGCTCTCGCCTCCAACGCCTTTAACAAACATCTGGAGATCGAAGATCGCAAGTAAACACATCAAACTGCGACTATTCAATGCAAGTGTAATTCCATCATTGACATATGGATGTAAAAGTTGGAAATCTACCACAATAATAGATAAAAAGTTAGTTTTCTTAGAAAATAAATGCCTCAGAAAAATCACAAATACTAATTGGAAAGACTTCAAATCAAACGACATACTAAGAGAAGAGACAAAACAAGAATACGTGACGAACATCATCAGAAAACATAAATGGACATACATGGGCCATGTACTTAGAATGAAGGAAGACAGAATCCCATGACAAGCCTTCATGTGGACACCAGACGGGAAAAGAAAACAGGGAAGACCAAAAACAACGCTCAGAATAACATTTATGAATGAATTAAAATCAACAGGCATAAATGCACAAGACCAGCAATCCCTAGAAACTGACCAACAGGCATGGAGAACTATGACATTCGCCCTATGTGCCAAACTTGGCAAAAGAGGAACTGACAGAGTGAAAGATTACATAGAAAGACAGCAGATAAAGTGGTTTGGCCACATTATGAGAATGCACCATGACAAGTTGCCATACAGGCATATAACTAAATGAGATCAGGGTACAAAGTCAGAGGAAGACTGCAGAAAAGATGGATAGAAAACGTCAGGGACATCTTAAACAAACACATCTGAACATCCTGATCAAACTGAGGCCACACATCTGGCTTTAGAATGCAAGCTCAAGCTCCAATCACCCCTACTCTTAACGGCAAGAGTGGATAACAAACCACCTGGGGAAAGACAATAGACAATCATATTCAGGACATAGCAATCAACTTAGCATTTTTTGGCTGTAATGATTTTTTAGGCAATATAAATACTTTCAATAGTTTGCCATTGCTTCTGTATGGTCCGGATGCACAATTACCTGTGGCGTTCTTGTATGGTCACCTATAAAACCATTAAATTCTTAGCAGTGAAGAAAATGTAAAAATTATCTTATAATGTACATATAAAGCAGGCATGCTGTACAACCACAGCTGAATGTGAGAATGACAGAATGCAGCATTAAATTCAATTCTGTTATTGGCTTGCAAAATTAAACTTTGACATTGGTTTGCGGAAGAGATTCAGGCAGGAATTTGTACAGCAGCCTTCAGAGCGATATAACATAGTGAAATAGCACAAGCTTCTTTTAGCTTTATACCACTTTATGCTGTGTAGCGTCTGGGGTAAAAAAAATTTCTACATAGCAAAGGCAACTGTTGGAAACAGGTTTATTGTTGAGAAAGAATGGATGCGGCAATGAAGTATTGTGTCCAGATAGAGTTGAAGATGTTAGGAAAGCTAATCAACATAGCCTGCAGAAATCCATTTGACTAGCCTGCAGAAATCCATTTTACTAGCCTGCAGAAATCCATTCGATGGACCTATGGAAATCCATTTGATGGACCTGTGAAGAAATGATTATTCCAAAATCTACTTTTCACGACATTGTGCACAAAAGATTGTGGCTTAGAGTCTAAAAGATCCAGCTAGTGCAGAAGTTGCAGCCAAATGATAAATCCAGACTATCAGAGTTCGCATATGCACTGCTATGTTGCTCAATTATAACACTTAAATAACAAATTTTTCATACAGCGTGCTAAAGGTTAAAGAACATGATAAGAAGAATTTGCCTCCAGTCGTGTAGAGACAACTATTTATATGTAAAATCTAAGTTTATTAAGAACTCTACCATAGTATACTTACACTGTCTTCAGAATGCAAGAAGAATTTGCCTCCAGTCGTGTAGAGACAACTATTTATATGTAAAATCTAAGTTTATTAAGAACTCTACCATAGTATACTTACACTGTCTTCAGAACGCACAGCAAGGAATTCTTTCCTCCAGGTTCCTGAAATTATTATCAACAGTAGTTACAATATTTATTCCAACTTGCAATCAATATTGCACATTAACCATTAGAGTCGCTGGGCATCGCTTCTATTGATAGAACACTTGAGTTGCCAGGGGTCACTTCTATTGGTAGAACATCAGTCACCAGGAGTTGCTTTTTTTTTTGTTACTTGTTTTGCTAAGATTTATTTTTTACTTGTTTTGCTAAGATTTATATTTCATTTTGAATCTGTTCATGGTAAATGTAAAACCGTGACCGTTGCATTTTTCAGTCCACGCTTTCTCTTCGTGTTTAGATAGTGAAAATAATCACACGGACTGATTTGTTATGGAATTTTACAAATTTGTTTTGATTCAACTTGTTCACAATGGAGGATATTATTCATATATACACTACACAGCTGTAACAATGGAAATATGCATCATATAGGTAATTTGAGTACCAAATATATTGTGGAACATGGCATTTAGGTTCCTTTGTTAGATAGGGCCTAGTGTTTCGGACAACGAGGAGGAAATTTGTGGTACTAATTGTGGCATAACAAATTCTCTGGCATGATGTTTTTCAATAATCTTCCGGTAAAATGGCGCGAGACGACAGCTGTGTTGATTATCACTCGTCACAAATGGAAGCAAAGTTCCATTATTTGGGATTCTTCATCCAGAATAGGTGGACTCATTAATGTTTGTATTAATTAGAGATCACAGTGAACCTTGGTGAGGTTTTCCCGATACAACACTGCGACGGGATTAGCAATCCGACAGTGAGAACTCAAGTTGCTCGTAGAAAATGGAGGGTTTTCCGGAGACAAATTCAAATGATAAACAACGAATACGAAAATATCATATTAAATATGCTACAATTAATATATGTAATATATTAATATATTACAAATAAATTATGCTAAGAAATAAGATAAATAAGTCTTAAATTCATTTTTCTGTTGATCTGCCAAGACTGAGTGTGATAAAACAAATAGTTTTAAAGAAAAAGCATTTTTATAATCATCATATCGACAGTTTGGTGGAGTTGTTCCCCTTTGTCCTAGTGATGGGGGAGTAACAGAGTAACAATGGGGAAATCTCTTAGTGGAGAAAGAGTTTAATAGCATAACTTATCTTCTGTCCCTTGTAGAGTATAACAAAACTGTGACAATGGTGGTTTGGGCTATTTTTTTTAGGATGATAAATATCACAATTGTGAAAGCTGCAATACAGTTTCTGAGTCGCACCTGTAAACCCACAAATCGTCACCATTGCTAATGAATTCATTACTACTGTTTGCTCAGTTTAGCATGTCCTGTGAGACTTCCAAGTGAAGTTGCGTCTGCCTCATCATTAGCAATTTTGCCATTTAAAGGAAATGGCTCAAAATGCCTAGAGGATTTACTTCATTGCAATATGTTTTACCCATAAGTACTCTTCTCAACAAATATGCACACAGTCTACCAAAAATACAGAATATAACAAGCTACCCTGTAGCTTTAAGCAATAATCTCTTCTTGGATCTGCACACAAAAATTAACCTGCAGATAAGAAGTTTTGATCTGGGATTGAACCTGTGACCCCCTTGATATTCTTCTTCTTCTTTCGTTCGCTAATAATGTCTATATCTGCAGGGTTTTTTCTTGTATAAATTGGACATTGTTTTCCATTTCTTGATTTGTACCATACCCCTTGATATAAATGTTAAAAGACAAAACAAAGGAAAAACATTTTCACAATGTTTTTATTTTCATAACTACCCAGAAGCATAGGGTCACAACTGCTGTTGTTTCATTTTCATAACTACGCAGAAGCATAGGGTTACAACTGCTGTTGTTTGCAAAGCTTTTAAAATTGATTGTACTGTACTTGTATAGTAGACTTGTAGAAATTAATTTCAGACAAAATATTTGCTAGTTCATCACTACATGTAAGTTGTTATTCTGTGTTTGATATAGTGCTGTAGGGAGTGAGAGGTTATTCTACCCTATAGTGCAAAGTTTCAGCTTTATTTTTCTTGAGGTAAGGAGTCATGAACTCTTCTTGGCTGTTTTTATTTTCTTCAACATCGTGAGTTTGGTGCCTATTTATACAGCTAAACAGAGTGGATATTGGATATTCTGAGTGTCCAATCAAAATCTTTAGATACTAAGCCACAAGTTTTTTTTCCTACCCTTCCCAGTAAAAAAAACCCTCCCATTATAAAGTTTGTCAATGACCTGATTTTTCCATATCCTTAATGCTGGAAGTTAACTTTAGCCATGCCGGGTTTGACTTAACATCGAGCTGAGAGCACATAGATTTGATGGTGTTCTCTAGGTATGCTACGTAGCTGATTATTCTCTGCATCATCACTACCTGTCAAAAATAAACACAAATTATGAAAAGCTCATAATTGTAAAATAAATATAAAACTTTTTTCACATTTAGTATGCTTATTATTCATCATCTGCTAGGGGAAACTGAACATCTATGGATATGCCTGGAGTGTGCTGTTTGTTCATATTCAATAAATTTTGATTTCTCTGTATTGTGAACTAAATACCATATATACATACCTTTATCCATTATTTTCTTATACTGGGATTTAAAATGTTCAATCTTATAACATCTTTTTATCACAAACTTCATTTCTAGTTTTTCTATCTCCATTTTGTAAATAACAAATGTCATGATTTATAGCTGCTTCATCTACTCTGTTAAATGGTTTACTCCAAGGTTGTGCTGTAAAATCAGGAGGATTCCATTTGGGATCTTTTAATCTTTTCTTTAAATTAGTTCCTGGATCTGTAAAATTATGTCCTGGTAAATGTAATTCAACTCAATCAATCAAGTGCCATGCCAAATAGCGTAGGCTATCATGTTTCTTCACGACTCTCTGTCTCTTGTGTCATCAATAAGCTAGGTTGGTGAACTTCTACCATGCCATAATAATAGTCCATCTAGCAACTTCTCTCTTTGGCGTCCTGTCTCTTCTTCCCTTGATCTTTCCAGTGGTTATTAAGTGTTCAAGCTGTGTTCTTCTCAGCACATGCCCTAGGAATCTGTCTACTGTCTACCCCTAATGTTTGATATGATTGATCTTTTTTACACCAGCATCAATGAGAACATCTGTATTAGTTGTCTTAGCTGTTCATGGTATTTCATCATTCTTCTCAAAAACCACATCTCTTGTAGCCTCCAGTGCGTTTTGAATTTTTTTGTTTACAGTGTGCTCCATATCCATAAAAAAGAATTGATATAACATCTCAGCACTCAAATTCGGGTCTGTATTGATAGTCTTCCATTGCACAGAATGGTTCTCATTTTTTGGAATGCTGACTTGGCTTGTGCTGTATGGCACTTTATGTCACTTTAGCATCTACCTTCTGGTGTTAACAGGGTGCCAAGATATTTCTCTTTTTCAACTTGAGTTAATTTTGTATCATTAATCATTATGTTGCATTTTGGTGGTGTATGTCTCTTCAAGACAACCATTATTTCTGTTAAGAAGTTACAAATATCAAATTTTAGATGTGTGTTTGTCAGAACAGAATTACCAAAGACACCTAGAAAAAAAAAGAATGTCGAATAATGAATTTAGATGGAGATCTTACTGATGAAACAAAAGGAACTCATTGGCTTGCGTGGTATAAAAAATAATAATAATAATAAGCTACATTTTGATAATTTTGGTATTCAACCTTATTTAGAACTGATTGATTATCTTAGAGAGAAATCAGGTGATATATTCTGTTTATCAGATTCAGCTGTCTAATACAGTAATTTGTGAGCATTTATGTTTATATGTTTGAAAAGAATTGTCTAATGGTAAAAACACAATCAATATTAAATTTATTCCTATAAAAATGCCTGCAGATATTTTTGGATCTATGGGTGATGAGTCTTCTACTACAATTCAGTCTGTGCATAATTATTCTTTGAATCTAGATGATTTAGAAAATGTAGAAGGATTTAATAAGAAAGGAAAAAAGATGGATACTATTGTTTTAAATTAAATGAAGCTAAAAATATGTTAGAATTGAACTACCACCTGGATTGATTAATTATTTATCCTTAATGCTGGGAGACTATCGTCCAGAAAGCAGACTTGGCACAACTTCGCAGTATTCACGCAAGATGTGTTTGAAAGTTTTGACGCTTGAATGGAGACGTGCGTCGGTTCAATAGACCTGGAAAATGCTTATAACAGAGTGCCCTTGGAATTCTTGATTACCATAATGCTGCAACTCCAAGTAAGTCCTTTTATTGTCAGGTCGACTGTTTCAGCATTTTTTCAGACAGGTTGTTCTCAAGTGTGGGAGTTGGTCTTAAGCACCAACAGTCATAAGCCCCGGGACTACCACAAGGGTTACCTCTGTCCCAGTATTATTTAATGTGTATACAGTTAAAATTACGAACTGTCAGATTGCAGGACCGTGGAGAACTATGTCCTATGATGATGACATCTTGGTATATAGGCAGGGTAGAGATAAACAAAGGCCAGGAATTTGCAAAGGGAGCAAATTTATCACTTATACTTGATCAAATAGGGGAGTGGTGCAGTAATTCAGGAGCTTTTGTTAATCCATCAAAAGCATCAATAACATGGTTTCCCTAAGTAATCACATAGTAAACACGTCTATGCCATCGGTTACCTTTAGGGGGGATGTCCTCAAGAGAACCAGCACAATGAAATACTTAGGGATTATGTTGGACAAAAGTCTAAGTTTCAAAGATAATATTGACCACATCATTGTAAAGGCTTATAAAGCTCTTGTGGCGATGAAAGTTATGGCTGCTGCTCAATTGTGAACAGAGGCTGCTATTTCTGCTGCATCAGGGATTGGTGGTGGTAGAGTTATAAAACTAGGTCCTATCTATTCTTAGCCACATTTACACACTGCTGGTATGCTAGACCTGTTACAGTGGCAATCTCCCTCAATTTTTAAAATGGTTTGTATCACCTTTTTGCCTGCATGATTTTTTTTTACATGTTCATAAATTTTCATTCTAGTTTCGACTATATGTTTTCAATAACCTCACTAATGTAAGATGGAGAGATAAGCATGTCTGATGGCAGTTTGATCTCTCATAGTTAAGTCTAGTTGTCAGAAAACTTTAAAATGTGAAAAGTGTGTCCCCCTGGCTACCCTACACTGAATAGATTTTTTACCTGTAGTTAAGTCTAGGTGTCAGAATAAAGTGTAAAAAGTGCAGGTGTTTGCCCCACATATCCTATATCAAGAAAATATACAGGATAGCCAGACCAAAAAAAAACACCAAAAAACAATAAAATTATGATATGGCAAATGGGCTAAACTGACAACAGTAGAAACAACACATAAGAATGCTGTTAATACTGTAAAGGGTTAAAAGTTCATACCTTAGTTTCTTTACCATTTTCAGCAGAACCTGGAACTTTCCTACAAATGAGTCGTAAATGTTGGTTCAGGGAATGATGACGCAAACTGAAACAAGAATAAAGAACATCAGCCATATTCAATGCAACTGAACACTTCATAAATTTAAAAATATTTTACCATACCAGGTATCTTTTATATAGGCCTATTCATCATTTGCATAGGCCTATGATATCCATATATTTTCCATTATTTAGGTCATATCAATCATAAAATTAATTACACATCATTAATTCATTTTGATTTAATTAATTAATTACAACAACAAAATAACTTAGTTAATTAAAAAAATCAGCAAATTTTTTTCTTTAGCCATTCCTGGAGCAATAACAGACATATTGGTTATTTAAAAAAAATATTACAAGACCAATAACCGATAGATCAGTTTTGGATTCCATCAATCATTATTTCTGAGAAGTAATGACATCTCCAACTATTTCTCCAACAGTGTGTAACAAGCTATTATTCTTATATATATCCCTTCAGAGACAGAAAATTACACAAAAATTAGAATTGCTTTCTGCTTAAAAAAAAAATTAAAAAAAAAATTTTAATATAAAAATCGAAGAAGCTTGGATAGGTTTTAGTAATTTTGATATTGATGCTTCTATAGGAGCTGTCAACATCTCTGAAACATCGAAGATTAGAAGTGATGATAGACAAAACTAGTTCAGAAGATAGGATGCTTAGTTCATTTCAAAATAATGAAAGTGATAAATCTGCATTGGAGGGGGAGGTGTGGGTATTTTACCCAACAGACACAAATTACAGCAAGTTGCAGGCATAAATAGTTTGTAAATAATGAAATTGTGATGATATATATTTTTGTTTCTAATGTCATCGAGAAGAATATTCATAAGGTGAATAATTTTGGAAATAAATCCATCGAATAAATTGTGTTTTTTTATTATCAACTAAAGAAAGACCCTATCATAAAATACCAGAAAATGAGCTCAGAACATTTCAAAAATTAGGTCAGCTGCAATATTTTTTTTTTTTTTAAATGAATCCCTAAGCTACTAATAATGTTTATATTTTACAAATTGTAATTAGACCTATACTTTTTTAAACAATTTTTCAACAATTTATTGATATGTTGAATGTTTGCAACCATTTTCCTTTCCAATGATAGGGTAGTCAGGGGTAAGATGGCGTTTTGATTTTTTTCGGGGTCTATGAATTTTTCCAGTAGGACACATGACTAGGTCTGGCGGAAAACGTCCATTCTATGACAAAACGAAATTTGACAGTTCACAGACAGGTCGTTTTCCAACCATGAGGTAAATTTGTTTTTCATGGGTCTTGAAATATTTTTTTCCAAACTTTTTACTCTTTGCCTACTGTTATCACTACTGTTATGTTTTTTTACATGTTTAAACTGAAACATATATTGTATTGTTACGTTATTAAGTACATTACATTGTCAAAATACTGTGGCATTTTTTGTGACTTTTTATTAATCCATATATCTGGTCGTTGCTTGTCTAAAATTAACCATTTAAATTTTAATTACCGTTCATTTTCTCTATGCTTTTCCTTAAGCATTTTCATGGTTTTTGGCGTTTTCTCCTTGTAGTACAAACTTGATGTTCTCCGAGTTGTTGGAGAAAAAAGAAATGGGGAAGTCTCGCAGTAAGATTTATCTGTGATGTCAGTTTCCTAAATGAAAGATTAGATCATAATAATTAAGCATATAGTGACAAGTGTTTGTCACAATTCTCATTAGTAGCAACCATTTATCGTTGAAATTTATGTTAATAACTGACAATTTGAACAACAAAATGAAGCAAAATATAAAATGGTATTGAGAATTAGAACTGCTCCACAGTTAATGCAAAATCTACTTTGTGATATTTTTGTGATTTTTCTAACATTCTGAAACACACTGATAAGAGTTATTAACAAGATTCATGGAATATTTACTCCAAGCTCTGTATCTTTAGTAAAGACCTTCGCCCTTTGGTTCTAAAAAAAATGGATCTCACCTTTGGTTCTCAGCCAAATATGGCAAGAAGCAACATATTGTGTATTCTTCAACATTCTACTGTATTCTTTTTCTGTGTTTATTTTGGGTCATGTGTGTAGTATAGCTTGAATCCAATTTTTTCACGCCACAATGGTTGGTGCCTTTGATAACTGTGAACTTGGACTGCTTTCCTTCTAGATTTTTCTACTTGTAGATTGGCAATGATGAAGCGAATCCAAACACTAGAAAATTATAAAGAGGTGGCTAAGAGACAAATGTACATGTTCAGAGAATGATAGAAATGAGAGTGACCACTGGAGAAAGTTGAAAGTATGTCTGCTCTGGAAAGATCAGAAGAATTCACAGCCAATAAATGACTAGATACTGGGATTATAAGGCCTTTGATGATGGATAGACTGATGATCTGAGTACTTATAACATACTGAGATTATAAAGCCTTAGATGATGCCTTAAAAAGAATAAAGCCTTAGCTATTAGTAAACTGTTGAGTTTTCAAGATGGCGAGAGGTAGCAGTGTTTTTGTATTCACTGAAGATTTAAAGTGAAATTTGTGTGTATTTCAAACCGCAGTACATTTCTATGAAAAACATTCTTGAGAAAGATTACAACATGTGAGATGAAATGCCTGAGAAAGGCTATAAACTTCACCTGAAGAGATTGAATGAGAAATGAAGACATCAGAAAGATAGTAAAGACAATATCATGCAAACAATATACAGAAAGACAGCAGATCAACTGGTTTGGTCACATGCGAATGGAACCATCACAACAAACCATTCAGGTGTACAACAGCAGAAAGAATGGTTACAAGGCATGAGCATGATAGGAACAAGATTAAATATGAGAGACTGACAATGGCAAGCGCAACAAAAATGGCAAAGACAGAAAACTTCAATTCCCCACAGCGCCCGACGGTATTTGTGGAAAAGACAATAGATAGATGATGGATAGACTGATTAGCTGAGCACTTATAAGAATGGTCATTGTTCCTAATCAAGAAGCTATTGAAGCTGTGACCTGATGTGAAACATGATGAAAAAACTTGAGGTCAAAGTTATAATTGTCATCTTGAGAAAAAATATCAGGAACTAGTTTGTGATTAGTGCCTACATATGTGATTTCTACTTCCCTTGGCTAAGTTTATCATTTATTAATTTAAATGTAAATATATTTAGAGTTAGCAAAACGTAACTATTCCTAATCCCTGACTATTTAAATTAATTATTGATATAATATTTAGATTAATTAACCATAAAATATGCATGTAGGCACTAATTGCAAACCAGAACCAAAAAATCATAAATAAATATAACTTTAAATTATACTTGAGGTCATGGCAACTGGTTTATCACATCCTTCACTATTGTTTATGGTAAAAAGCTGTGATATAGCCAATTTTAACTATACATATGTCCACGGTTGAAAAGAGCGCACCTTGATATAAGAGGTACATTTTACTAAACCAAAAAAATAAATATAATTTAGCAGATTTTTATGAGATCATAAATCTTGAAACAAAGGATATACCTCTGATTCATCATTAGGTGTGCCTAAATTGGGTGATCCTTGTGCAGACACTGAGTTTGTTACTATACATGCATATGTTTGAGTGCAAGCATCTTCCTTTTCATCGTGGAAAGGGATGTTCTCAACATGGAAAGTAAACATGCTGTTATTCATTGAGTCATCATTTATCATCTCCGCTTTTATGTAATTTAAATCCTGGATAGACATAATCTCTGAAGAAATAAATAAAAATTGATTAAATAATAGCATATTTCTGCAGACATACAAATATGAAAAAAATTATAATAAATATGATTGCAACATGAATACTACCAGGCATATACTTTTAGACTGATATTGTTTCTGTATTTCTCCATATAATTTTCACCAAATATGCTGATCTTATCCCATTAATTTATCAGTATAGCAATACCTGCAGCATAGTAATATTTCATGAGTCTGTTCTCTGTTTACCCATTGTGATAAAACTTTCCGGAATTTCAATCGGTCATGTGTTGTGATGTAGGCTGAATGATGCAAACACCATACTGCAGTTGGCACCCTATCTACATCATTTGCCTGTTTGAAAAAAATCATTTTCTCTACCCTCTGTGCTCGTCACAATTTCGACATGACGACCAGGTCACATTTCATTAGCAGGTGATGCTAGTCATTGTGAAAATGTATGTACCTAGTTATACACCGTTTTAAGCTATAAACAATTCTCAGCATAAACAGGTACTATCTCCTTATGAATGTCATTTGCAGAAAATATTTTGGCCCTCCCCCACAAAATAAATACATACTGGTAACTGCACGCTGCTCAATCCCTGTAGACTTTGAGCATTGTCGCCATTTCACATGTCCACACATGTACAACAACTACTAGTGCAACTATCGTTTGTCACACATTGATCACAAATCTGTATGTTGTAACCACACAATCCAACCTTTAAATATCACCTATTGCATTTATATTATTTTCCATATTAGTGTGTAGCTTATGTACGGATTCCTGACGTGTGACTAACATTGTTGCTTGTGGCCTATCTTTTATGGAACTAATCTCATACATTATTTAATGAACAAACTTTCACTAAAGGCGCATACAACGCAACATCTATCGATCTGAGCGTAACACACTGAGAGGACCCCCTTTGGGGGAGAGCTCTTGTTAGGCAAAGATTGAATTAGCGCTAGCAGACACGTCACTTTTTTAAAATCTCTGCATCACAGAAGCTCAATGAAATGCAACCTACTATAAAAAAGATGGACTGTTATCACATGATGAGGTCACATATGCCTAACATGTACCTTTTCAAATATCAGAAGATTGTTTGACAATATTACAATAGGGTTCAATGTCACAAGCTAGATATTCTTCTATGCAATTTTTTTTTTTAAATTTCAAGGCATTAGATAAAATGTTAGATTTCCTCTTAGTAGTCCAGACATTAGAGACATTGAAGTCTAAACTTCATCACAGTGGAGATCATACGTTTGGAGTAGCAAACCCACGCCCTATCTCCTTAGTTACTTTTTACAATATTCATGGCAGACATACTGATACTATTCTTTGCATATTTTGGACTCTGGTATCACATCAGCACTTGGTGTAGCTCACTTTAGCCATGTAAGCCACTCTCTGTGGATAGCATCCCAGACAGAGATCACTCCAAGTTAATCATAGCCAAAGTGGCACCATCTCCTGTTTGAGGAAGCTATAGTCCACACTTTTTCTCAGTCTTGCTAAATTACAGAAATCAGAAATACTATATAAGTTTGGAAGCAACTATATATTGCCTGCTCTTTGCATTATAAAGTGATGATAAGGCTAAAAGAGATATATATTTAAAGAATAATTGAAATGGGAATGACCAAGTGAAGACAGAACTCCCTCCCTGAAAAAAATCAGAAGAATGTACAACCAATTGAATAAATACTGAGCTTATACACCTTTAGATGCTTGAGAATGTCGCCAGTACAGTGATACTGGTTCTTAATCCAGAATGTGGTCATCTTCATTAGAAATCGACATCATGACTCATTATTATAAGTGCCCGGCTCTCTATTCCAGCAGTTATTCAATCCAAAAGTGTGTAGATATAAGTCCCAGTCAGATGTTGAATCTAGTCAAATAGACTCTTTTCAAACGTTTGGAACATGAGCACCAGGACTTTGTGTCAATTACTATTGATCACCTCATAAGAAGGAGTTACATGGGAGAAAAGTTTATGAAAAGCAGAAACACTAACAACTTCAATCCCCATACTAAAAGAAAAAAGTAGTTATGAGTGCCTGTCTATTGCACTAGTGACTAGGTGACGACAATGTCACTAAATGAAAGTTGATAATCATAATGTATTGATTTTATTGAATGTCATCAATATCCACATATCAGGTATCATCTTCAAGGATATCAACGACCGCACTTTCTCCCTTTTCGGAAACAACTTGAACAAAACATGAGAAATATTATAATGCATATAATTTAATTAGAAGTGGTTTCGAGTTTAGTTTTAGTTTACATTCTCAGGAAACACACTGGAACATGATAATTGAATTCTGTTCCTGTTCTGCTGATGATCGAAATGAGCCAGATATTATGTTATAATCAAGTCATGAAATTAGTCAAAACATAGAAATGGTCCAGAAATACAAGCAGAGTAATGTATGGTGATCTGGGAGTGATTCTTAAAGCAATAGCAAACTAATAAACGTAAATATTGCCTTGAAACATTTCTAGTGTTCAGACTACCATTTACTGAGAACTCAACACAGTCAGTGACAACAATAACTTGAATAACCATGATGGATGTTAATTGAAACTTAGACAAATTAATCATTTATATATTCTTACCACATTCATTATAATAAATTATGCTACTTTAATAGGCATATCCTCCATCTGTTAAATTGGACAGAATTTAAATTTTTTTTTAAAATATGATGGTAGGTAAGCGTAGTATCTAGTAATTATTAATTAACTGTAATCATATCGCAAAAATAGGTTTGCATGTTCTTTGTTTGCAAAGACAATAAAATCAGATGAATGTAATTGTTTGGTACATTTACCCATACACTTCGTACTAAAATACGCTCTTTTTTTGGAAAATAAGAGAATGGTGTGGTCTTGTCGATAATTTATTTGATAAATTATTTGATTGTCCAAGGTCATGACACTGTTCGCGCGAAATACTTTCAGCCATGTGCTATCAATTATTTAAATTTCTCTCCATCTGCAAATAAAAATATAGGGCATGATATTTTAATTTATTATAGGAGAATAATAAGGTGCATAGAGATGAGTATCCGATGCAATTCTGAAATATATTTATATAACAGCAATTACTGAATGAAGACAAAATAAAAATATTAAAAGATATAGAGAAGTGATGAGTGAATCTGATTGATCATAGAAAATACTTTGCAGAGCAACCTGGCAAGTGTTGAAAAATAAATCTACATTATTTTTGTGGAAGTGCTTTCCCTTTGTATTTCCCACCACTCTCCGTTAAACAAAGTTAAAATTTATCACAATAAACGCCATCCTTTTTCTGAAACAAAGATGTTTTATCACGTAAGCAGTAATAAATAATATGCCTATGTGATGTTAATAGTATCATACTAAGTATGTGTGCAAATTTACCGAAAAATATTACTTTTTAAGATATACTTTTAAAATTTATTTTATTTCTTGTTCAAATAATATCTAAGACTAGTGACTAGCGTAGTAAAACAGGTTGTGAGGAGTAGTAGACCTGACTGAGCTGATAATTTCGGAATTAACTTTCTCTAGGCATTAGGACAAAATTTTCAAAATGGGTGTACAGCATTTTAAATGCCACAGTTAGATAGCCCTTGAAAATTGCAATCCAACGATACCTCAACCAAGTCTCTACGTCAATTCTGAAAAAAGTTACGAATTTTTTTCGTATTAATTTTTGCCTCAAGATAATTACATGGAACATATAAGGAAATATAAAATGACAGTTGTCAAAAAGTTGCGGCCCTGCCTTAGAACCAAGCCACAATTTTATGAATATCATAGTTATTTGCATTAAAAAATATGACAAATTATACATTTTCTTGTTCGGGAAGACAAGACGCACCTCTTGATAACATTATGCTAATTTTACGACGCAGCAAGAATTAATTATTAATTTTAAATGGCGTCTCATTAGCATAATTGCAATTGAATGTGTCATATACATTTTGCACATTTATTAATTATTTAGGATAAAAAAGTATGACAAATTATACATTTTCTTGTTCGGGAAGACAAGACGCACCTCTTGATTACATTATGCTAATTTTCCGACGCATGCAGAGTTAATAAATAATTAACAATTGCGTCTAATTAGCATAATTGCAATTGAATGTATCATATACATTTTCCACATTTTTTAATTATTTAGGATAAAATATATAGCAAACTGTATGTTTTTGTGTTTGTGAAGACAAGACGCACCTGTTGATTACATTCTGCTAAGTTTCTGATGCAGCCAGAGTTAATAAATAATTAATAATGGCGTCTAATTTGCATAATCACATTGTCATATTTAATATATATTTATTAAATTTTTTAATTATTTAGGATAAAATATATTGCAAACTGTACATTTTTGTGTTTGTGAAGACAAGACGCACCTGTTGATTACATTATGCTAATTTTCTGACGCAGCCAGAATTAATTAATAATTGAAAATGACGTCTAATTAGCATAATTGAAATTGAATGTATCATAAACATTTTTCACATTTTTTTAATTATTTCGGATAAAAAATATAACAAATTATACATTTTCTTGTTCGGTAAGACAAGACGCACCTGTTTAGTACAATGTGTTAATTTTCCGATGCAACCAGAGCCAATTAATAATAGTGTCTAATTAGCATAATTAAAATCTCTTCTATGCTTCCCTTTATGGCAACATGCATGTGGCTGGCAATCTGTAACCTCAGCCCTCTTTGTATCTGAAATATAATATTTGATTATTATTATTATTGGCATTTGGTACACATGTACATAAACAATTCTATGTCAAAGGTATGAATAAATTACCAGGTAGGTACGTGCACCAAATTTTCAAAATTTCCATTTCGTTTTTCCTATTATAGTGATACCTAATTAGCCCTATATAATTAAATACTTTATTACATTATTCAGTAGATAGGCTTATGTAGAACATTGAGCAAAATTGATAATGAACAACAAGAGACAAAGATATCAAAAAGAGTGAGAAAGTTTGGAAGATGCTGCAGTTTACGTTGTCTGCATTGATGATTTGATTTATTAGGCCTACTGAAAGGAGAAAGCATGTCTCAATAAAAAGTGAATTTTACGAAATATTCATGAGAGAATTATAAGAAATTGGACTTCATAAACAATATAAATAATATATATTTAATTTGAAATGTGTTTCTTGTAAAATTATCAACATGAAACAGACCGATGTGACTAAGAAAACACTTCAGTCGTCATGGCGACGGACGCATGATAGTACATAAGTACGCGCACTCAGCATGGTCTTGTACCAATAATTTCAATTATTTTACATATAAATCTTAGATTTTTTACTAGTAGCATTTAAAAATGAATTAAAGAAATTAAAAGAGGCAGGAATTGTAGTTGTTAAACGTCAATTTCTTTAAATAAGAGACATTTCAGAATTATCGACGCGGCAGTAAAGATTAGCGGTATTCAAGATGGCGGCTGAGGAATGCGTGACCGATCTGTAGTGCGTTTGTTTAAAATTCGATAATAATTACAGGCAACTTCAAAAATTAATGAAATTTTGTATATAAAGAGAAAAATGGTTGTTTCATTTGTTAGACATGGTTACAACATTGTATTTTATTCAAATTAATGCATATACGTGTGCAAAGAGAAAAATCACTTACCTAGGCTTATTTAATTGCTTGGTGAAAAATGTACACAGCGTATTTCCAACTTCTAGTTACGTAATTCGATGCACAAATGAATGAGAAAAATTAAACAGTTGTCTTTTATAAACAATAAAGTTGCGTCGCGTTGTCTAAAGACAATTGCTGTGGTCAGTGTTTCACGTGATGCAAAAAATGGATTCTTGGACGCTACAAAAACAAGGGAAGTAATTTAAGCCACATTCACTTTCACGTCCCCTTACGATTTCCTAATGCCTACTTTCTCAGTAATTTTTTGTAAATGTAAACTACACTAGGGTGTATACTTTTTTTATAGGCCTACAATTTTGTGTTCACGAAGACAAGAAGCATCTTTTGATCACATCGCTGTAAATTTCAGATGCACGCAGACTAATTAATTATTTGAAATGGAGGCTAATTAATTAGCTAGCAGTAATTTCAAAATTTGCATAGTAATTTTAGTAATTTACATAGGGCCTAGGCCTAATTAAAATGAACATAAATTTTTCATAAATTATAATAGGAGCCATATAGTAATGCCAAGTACCATGTTGAAGGCGATCATGTTTCTCCATGACTCTCTTGTTTGTGTTGTCAATAATCTTGGTTGGTGAGCTTCTACCATACCACAATACTAGTCCTTCTAGCAACTTTGTCGTCCTGTCTCTTTTCACCTTGATCTTTCCAGCGGTTATTAAGTGTTCAAGCTATGTTCTTCTCAGCACATGCCCTAGACATTTTGACTGTCTGACCCTAATGTCTGATATGATTGGTCTTTTTATGTCAGCATCATTGAGAACCGCTGCATTAGTTTTCTTAGCTGCCCGTGGTATTTTCATCATTCTTCTCAGAAACCACATCTCTGTAGCCTCTTATTCGCTTTGAAAATTGTTACATAATTTAAAATACTAGTTACATAGTCCTTGAAAATTTCAACGATACCTCAACCAAGTCTACGTCATCATCAGATGCCATGCTTGTTGGCGTAAGTGATCATAGCTCTCCACAGCTCTCTGTCTCCAGTATTATGTATCAGAATCGTTGTTCTTTTCCTGCCATGCCAGGTTGTTAAACTGTCAAATATGTTCTCAGGTTGTTGGTCTCAGTTGTCCTCAATCTTACCTGTTATGACAATGTTCTCCAGGCCTACTTGTATGATTGTATGACGATTGTTTTTTTCTTTATATTATTGACTAAGCTCCCTCTTGCATTTGACTCTTTCACCACCTCCATATTAGTTTTTCTAGCACTCCATGGTATTCTCAGCATTTTTATGTAGAACCACATCTCTACTGCTTCTAATTTCCCAATTTCTTGTTTGTTTATTATCCAAGAATCGCATCCATAAGTTAGTATATGAGTTATATAGCACTACAGAACTCTCTTCCTCACCTAAAGTTAGTATATGAGTTATATAGCACTACAGAACTCTCTTCCTCACCTCTAAAGACGACGTCATATTACACAATATATTTTGTCTGAATGCCGTTTTTGCCTGCCCTAATCTGAATTCTGTTGAAATTTGTCCATCTGCTGTATTTGTTGTACCTAAATACTTGAATGGGTATACCTGTTTTAATGCTATATCATTCTATATCATGTTTTGTTTCTATGAAATAACCATTACTTATGTTTTCTTGATGTTTAGGGAGAGGTCTTTCTCTTTACTGTTTGTCACTACTACATTAATTAATTTTTGAAGGTCTTCCTCACTTTTAGCAATCAGAACAGTGTCATCTACATATCTTAATTTGTTTATGTTATGTCCTCCCACTGATATTCATGGGATATCACTATTGCGCACATTATGTTTTCACTATAAAAACAGGTCTGGTGAAAGCACATATCCCTGTCTAATTCTTTGTTTTTTGTGTGATGAAAAGGGCCAAATTCATTTCCTACTCTTATTGCTGCTGTTTGTTGCCAGTACACGTTCTTGGTGATTCTTAAATCCTTGCTATCGATGTTCAAATTCTCTAGCATATTTATAAATTCAATATGTTTAACTTTATCAAATGTCTTTGTGTAGTCTATAAAACAGGTACGGGTTTGTTTTTACCTCTATAGACCTCTCTATTATTGTTCTCAAAATATATATAGCATTGTTGGTACCATTGTTCTGGATTTATTTCTGTTTTTATTTTGTTTATCATGCTCTTCATGATGATTCTGAGAAGTATTTTTGTCAGCTCATGAGGCTGATTATACAATGTTCTTCATATTCGGTGGTCACTGGTTTCTTTGGTATTGTAGTATATGCTGTATTGTTGTATTCTTTTATTTAGTTTTTGTTAATGAAATGTGTTATATTTCAGGTTTCCCTTGAACATGATATTCTGTTACATCCTCGCTACTTTGGACCAAATTTGCTTAATATTGTTAAACAGAAACTCTTCACAGAAGTTGAAGGCACATGCACTGGAAAGTAAGTAAATACAACGATGAAGGTGAAAACTGAGGCATTTTTGCAAATAATTGAATGAAATAGCCACTTTGGACAAGTATTTACAAACAGTCATGCATTGTGACTAGTCAATTATGAGGTTATGGTGACTGGATTACCAGAACCATGACCTCCACTATTTTTTGATGGCTAAAAGCTTCTGATATAACAAAATAGGACTTAACATCTGTGGTTGAAAGAAGCATACACTACTACAAGAAGTACATTTTACTTTTAAAAAAAATGTACACATGTTCAGAATGTATATGTGTTAAATAGTGCTATTATATAGTTCTTTTTCTGAATGTGTTCTCCTACTCCTGCTGGTTAGCAGGATATAGCCCAGAGAGCAGAATGTATTTGGTTTACTGCTTGACAATGATACCTGCACTTTTCATCCCAACACATCTGACTGCAGCATTGTATTTTGTGTCACTTTGATCTTTAATGGAATAGGGTAGTCAACCTCCATGCATAATTCTTTCCCGACCAATAATCAATATATCAGAAATATAAATAACCTCTACAGGACCAATAACAGATATCTGGATTTTGGTTTCCATTGATCATTTTACATTTTCCATGATATGGTTTATAAGTTAACCCAATTATTTGCTGCTCCATGTGAGAATACTTTGACTTCCTATTTCAAGTGAGCAATTAAAATTAGTTACTGCATGCTCAATATGTAGATACAAAAAATGTGAATTCTTCTTCAGCATTCATTCTCAAACTCTTACTAAATCTCTATTGTAGCATGACAACTGTCCTACTAAATTTCCAGCAGGACATAGTCTAGAGAATGGAAATGTATTGTGTCACCGTTTTATTTGTGCCAATGCCCTGACACATCTGTCTTCGACTGAGAATTAAGTTTTGGTTTTTTTAATGCTGGTTCCTTGGTCAGGAACTGTCAACATCTCTGAAAAATCAAAGAGCAGGATGACAAACTAATTTAGAAGATAGAATAATTAGTTGATTTCAAACTAGAGTGATAATTCTGCATGGAGAGGTCATCATCATCAGGTGCAGTGTCAACTGGTGATCATGGATCCCAGCAACTCTTTATTTCCAGTATCTTTTATCTCGATCATTGTTGACTCTTTGCCATGTCATAAATAAAAATGACTGATGGCTGTCATGTCTCAGGTAACCACTTCTGAGGTGCAAAGAATCTGTAAATCCTCAGTGAAAGATTTTTCTGTTGACTTACTGATGTACCCCCTGGAAACAAACTCTATGCACAGAAGTGGAGTCGTTTGGGGAAAAAAAAATGGGGGCAAAAGAGAAAGATGCAAGCACAAATGTGAACGGTTGTGAAATAAATACTTGATCGATGCAAAAGGTTCATTCATGAGAAATACTACTCAACTAGTTCCTATAAGGATAAAAAAAATGTAAGCCTGAAATTAAGAGGATAAATAATTAATTTTGGATTCAGCTTTTTGGTTTTTTTATATTGTTTTGTGACTATTTTTGAATGTGAGCTTTATTTCTGTAGATATGGTTTTGTGATCGCTGTGACCACCATAGACAACATTGGAGCTGGACTGATACAGCCTGGTCGTGGTTTTGTTGTCTACCCAGTTAAGTATAAAGCAATTGTTTTTAGGCCATTCAAAGGAGAAGTGCTTGATGCTGTAGTAAATCAAGTTAACAAGGTATGTTGTGATTTCATTGTTATTGTTAGTCCAACTTTTTTAAAAACTATTATTTAGAACTTCTAATAGCTGGATAAGAACAACTGCAATATCTAGCAACAAAGTTGGGTTCATGTTTGGTAAACGTGACTACCTTTTATTGCAGAAAGCAAAACAAAATAAATTACATGAGATTGATAATTTTTACTTACTGCACAAAACTGAAATCTAACAATTAAATCCATGAATAGGGGAATAAAGTTTTGCTAACTCTAGAGACACACATAATAACACACATAAATCAACGTTTTGACCAAAAGGCCTTTATCAAGACAAATTGAAAAAAAATTAAAACGAACAGCAAGGACATGGATGGTCACATTGGCATGTGTAATATAGATTGACTGGAAGAGGTGAAATTTCACTGGACAAGGAAAATACAAAAATTACTACAAACATGTGACACGAAACAAACAGATACTATGGATCAACTAGAATCATACCTGAGACAGTTTTGGCACTCTTAAACTTGACGACATTAATGGGCGCCTGAAATGTTGCTATAAATCTTGCTAAAGTAGATGTCTTGGACTGTCCATTTACTGATCATAATTGGTTTATTTCAAGTAAATCTATCAACTGCCTAGTGTTTTATGCCATTTTGTGTGTTTCCTGTGAAATTTAAGAACTGATGAAAATATTGCGAAACTTTACAAAATATTCCTAAGTATTGGATTTCCAAAGTCAGCAGGTAGTTCATGCCTTATTTTCCTTTTTTTTGTATGGATGATATGCTCTAAAACTTGCTTTGGGACACAGGTGGGGGGTTTGTCTATACACCCCACACAGTAGTAACTGCTGCATTTTTTCAGCTTTTCTTTTCTTCACTGTGCACACTGTTTGCACCATCATAATCAACTAAAAGGGGAGCTCTGTAGCCTAGTTGATAGTGAATATCAAAATTAATGAGAATATGTGTAAGTGTTACCAAAATAAGTAAAAAAAAAACAACTTAACAACGAGACACAGTGACAGACGGCGTTTTGACTAAAAAGCCTTCATCAGGACAAACATAGAGACATTTTGGTTAAAACTTATACCTATTCTTGCACATTTTGATATTTGTCCTGTGTTACCCCTGCCACCAATTTCCTGTTTAAAGTTGTCACCCGACACTGGAACTTTTATCCCTGGTTGATAGTGAGCTTGCTTGCTATCACAAGGTTACAACGTGCCAGGTTCGAAACCATGAACCGGACAAGAAAAAATTTTAAATGTGGTTTGGGATATTTCTCATTTGACATGGCAACTCCTCCAGTCTACTCAGCTGTAAATGAGTACCTGGCATATGAGTTAGGGGAGGTAAAGACAGCATGGAAGGGAACTGGCCACCCCACCTAATAGTAACAGTGACTTAGTACAGGAAGAGTTACCTTCATCCCCGGATGGCATGCTGCTGTCATGGGACCTACCTTTACCTATAATCAACTAAATGTACAGTGCAAACAAATACTTTATCCTTTGAGAGTACTGATGGTTTTTTTTATTTTCTCCTCTGCATAAGCATTTATATTAGCTACCAAACTGTCAGTAATATCAATTGTCAGCAGTGTAAACAAACAGTACAGCGATGATGAATTTTTATTCAATGGTGCATGGAGACCAGACACAGTCGATTTAAACAGATGACCCAATAAAAACATTCTTTTTAACTTTATTCCACACAATATTATCATTAGGTCTAACTCTATTTTCTATATAATGTAGTGCAAGATTATCATTGCTGTCATTAGGCCCATCTGATTCTTCAGAAACAATAGGAGTGGGAACAGTTTTATAATTTTGTAGCTGTTATTTTTTCCATTACCATTAATATTAGGTTCATTTCTTTTCCCAGTGTTCAATAGGTGGGTAATCTCCACTGTCAAAATCAACAAAACACTTGTTTTCCAACACATCAATTGAAATAATACCTTCAGCTATAAAAATATATGTTTGCTGGTTGGTTGGTGATCCAGCGGTCCATGGGCTCATGCCCTTTGACTTAAAACCATTAGATGGCATTATATTGCTGGGAAGTCTGTGGATTTTCGGCCCACCCCAGGACAGAGCCAGAGAATAACTATCACACCTCCAGGAAGGTAGGTTTCAACCTATGCACTGCTCCTAGCCACTGTAGCCAAGATAGGGTTCTCACTGTGGTCATTCCCTGCCACCAATTGGCTACTAGTTATGCAGAACTTCTCTATTGCTCCAGGCATAAAACCAAATGTTCAAGTCAAAAGGATTGTCACGTCCTGAGCCACTGTGCCTCTATGATGGACCTCAGCCATAGGAAAAACAGTGATGTCAGTCTCCTCCTCCTCAGTGCTGCACAGTACATCTCTGGCTCCCTCCCAACCACAGAGGGTGCATACATATATATTCTGGCAAACATTTCAACAACAAAACAAAATCATAACTGTATAGATGACATGTCATGAAGCTTCTATAAGAAGATAACCTCAATATAACGGCATGTCATCCACTATCTGTTGCATGGATGGTATGTCTAGTGGGCCATTGGTGAGACCCACAGACGCAACCACATGCGTCTATGTTTGCTAAATCTTTGAGCTCTCTACTAGGGAAGAATGAAGCCATTTTGCTACTAGTAATTTTAGAAAAGCTGAACCTACCTTGTTCGAATTTTAATTTAAAATAGATGTCACTCATGTCAAATCACACAGTACCACAAGAGTTTCCCTTCATTAACCTAATTTCTAAATTTTAAACAGCTAAATAAGTTAATACAAATTCATTTGTGATCAAAATGAAGCAAATTTAGACGGCATATCTGCAAGAACTTCTGGTTCGAACAAGGGACTTCCGGTTAATGGCTGGAGATGGTGATTTGCCATCCCTGCTTGCTGAAAAAGAAACAAAACTTCAGTTTCCTAGATGGACTATATGATTTCTTTTCTGTATGATTTAGAGTCTCTGAAACGACACTGACTGACTTAGCGACCCGACAGTGTAGAAATATTACTACCCGGTAAGTAATATTGCTCTTAGGAAACAATGAACAGTTCTCAGAAGACGCCTGTAAATACCAAACCTAGAGGTCGACCATGAAAACAATAGACTACCGAAAAGAGGCAACAAATTCCATAATATACTCAGCACACACGAGGGCCATCTCCAGAGAACTCTTCTGACGCTGAAAGGTAATAAACGGTTTAGCGAATAGATAGATATGCTAGAACAATTTATTGTGGATACACCCACAATAAAGTTGTATCTGCAATGATTAACTGTTTTTACGTGCGGAAAGAGTTAAGAAACTTAGGTAGCCATTTTGTATCTAGAAATGAACCAAGTCGACGACATCACTAAATATCAGATTGGTGGAAATTTTATAAAAAGTTGGAGTATACTAAACATGAATCAAAAGTTGGAAAAAGTTACCACCAAGGACAAAATGGAAATTAGCACTGAAAAGAGCAAAACCTTGGTTACAATTCATGATCGTGCGGTACTGATGAATTGTAAATGAATTATAAGCATACTCAAAATGCTCGTGATGTCATGGATACGCTGGGCTGGTATCTGGTTCACTTGAAAAAACTGCTATATGAACTGACTGGCTTTCACAAGGCTGGAGGACAGAAGAAGCATTTTAAAGATACACTGTAAGGCATCACTGGTGCACTTCAATATAAAAGTATGAGTTTGTGGGAGAGTCTAGCACAATGCAGGCTGACATCACAGACTCAGGATTGTGACAGAGAACCTTTAAACAAGTTGCTGCTAAAAAAAAATGCTAGAAGAATAATTAGAACTGCGGAATATTTCGCATCTTCTTCATGTTTACATGTTCAGAATGTGAAAGGCAATGTCCAGGCACACATAGGACTTGTTAGTTATAGTCGGACACGACACAGTCATCATCATCTTCTTTTATTTTAGCTCGAATTGTTTGCTTAAACGAACAACAATCTTGAGACACCGTTGCTTCATTGAAAAAATATATTTGTCAATTTCAGGTTGGCTTGTTTACTGAAATTGGTCCCCTGTCTTGTTTTATTTCACGTCACGTAAGTTTGAGTTTGAATTTACCGGGAGAATATATTTCATTATTTAGTAAGTTTGTTTGAAACTCTTAACATTAAAAGATTGACAAGAGAGTAATATCAAGACAAGAGAAAAATAGGGAGTTTATTGCAGTCAACCATGTATGTGGAGCTTAATCTGATCTAATGGTAGAGATTTATTAGAAACTGTGAAACTGTACAGGCTAATGTATCCATACTTTTAATGAAACTTCTTCTGCGTTCATTCTCAAACTCCTGCATAGCAGGATGGAGAACGGAATGCAGTGTGTCATGATTTACAGCATTGCTGCGATATCTGCGCCTTTCGGCCTGACACAGCCGACTTCAGCAAGGCTTTGGGTCACTGACCCTATATGGGATGGGACAGCCAAATCCATCCCATAACCTCCTTAGTCGCCTTTTAAAACATGTGTGGAAGGTAAACAGTGTTGCTACTTTTGGGCCCCGGCAAAAAACGAGCGCTTTTAATGAAACTAAAGGTGCATATAATGCAACATCCATCGATCTGCGCACAATGCAGAGCCCCCAACCCCTGGATTACCTTTTGGGGGAAGGGGGGCTCTCAGTGCATTGTGTGCAGATCAAATGATCGCTATTTGATGAGTCATATTTTTTGATCCCCAATTTTAAAAAGTTGGAATGAAATCACATGATATCGACACATTAACCTTTAGAGCCCTGGCTTAAAATTACAAAACTTCCCCCAGGGCATGACTTATTTTTTGGAAAATTTGCGTTATTGATGGTGGGTGTTTTGAAAACGTCATAACCTTTTTTGTTTTAAAAGATATCAAAATAATTTTTGCACATCTAAATAAAGGAGTGAATAGTGAATATTATCGTGTTTTTGTTGTTGTTGTATGTGTGATATGACAGTTGTGAGCACGTTTTGAAGTTGAAAATTTCAATACATATTGTATTTGTATTGTTTTATATCAAAACTAATATAATATGAACTAAAAAGACTAATAAAACGTGAAGAAATTGCATATAACGTCCGTCCGGTCAACACTAGGTCTATGCCGATACGCAGCGTAATTATTGTCCATGCACACACGTGTCACCCCTGATACATATTATTTTTGTGCTTTTTAATGAATACACACACATTCTTATCAAATAACAACATATTAAACACAAAAAACAACAATTAGAACATGTAGTCACGATCACTTACCCATGCCACGCGGTACTCAATTTGATAGTAAAATACGGCCGAAAATGGCTAAAGTCGCTCTAGAAATGCGTTGACAAATTCAACCGGCTTTCTCTCTCTTACAATCGTAATGAGTAAAGGAATTTGACCTTTAAACTGTGACGTATTCCTAGCTTCGTGTTGCGGGAATTCTACGTCATATAAGCTTTAACTTCGTGAAGTTACGTACTCGGGAATTGAGTGATATCGTATGTTGCGTGATTGCGACCACAGGCACTACGGGATGCACACGCAAGGCGCAATGTTGCGACCGTAGGGGCCTAAAGGTTAAACTGAAATGAACCAAATCTGCTTTCATGGGTGCTCTGTCCCTTTCAGCTTGCAGAACAAACACTTAAGAGCACTTGCAATCTATGTTCCCCCCAAATATAAATGGGGGTCAAATAACCTAATTAGCCCCTTTTATATGTTTTATTTTTGTTCAAATATTATCACACACATTGTATTCACCAGACCATGCTGAAGTTGGATGTGTAGGACAGTGGCGCACATAAAGCCGCGACACAACACATCTCCATTTTGTGAACTACATCATGCCGGAAGCATAGTAAGACCATTGCCCTGTTACAAGAAATAATAAACTCTAGCAAACAAACACAAATTCTCCAGACTATGTCCTACTGTAGGTATAGTAGGACAATAGCACTGTCACAAAAGAGAGAGTAAACTTATAAACTAACATTCTCCAGGCTATTCTCCTACCAAAAAGTGATAGTTTGAGAATTAACACTGGGGGAAAAAAGATAACAAAATGGTTTAAAGATTCTTTTAGTTTCCTAATATTGCAAGTGAAAAAAACATCAGCACAAAGAGGATAAGATAGTTTTTTAGTTTTTGTTCAGAAATTTAAAATATATGTTTTGAGTATTGTATTTTCATGTTCTCATCAGTCCATACCAGCAGACATGGAGTTTGACCCAAGCTCAACCCCTCCCTGTTATAAAACTAAAGATGAGGTAAGAGATAATTGTATTAAATCTATTGTTGTAGTGATTGTATGTGCATACCTGTCATATTTTCTGGAGGACACAAGAGTCTGCCAGCAGTGCAGTGACATCAGTTAATAACAGTCAAAGAAGATGGCTACAGTGTGTCTATTTTCCTGGAATCTATCATGGATTTTCTGTGTCAGTCTAAATAGTTGGTCTTCTGTGCAACAGCCTTTTCTGAAACCTAAGTCTTCTGTGACTTACAACAGGCTTATGATCGATCGAGTAGTGAGAAAGGGTCTATTGATGAAGGTGATTGAGGTGGAAAGTTATATAACTGGATAAAATACTTCCTCATTGATAAAACAATCCAGACAAAGATACATGATGCAGTATCATCTAAAGAAGTTGTAGAAGAATGTTTACCACAGGATTCTGCTTTGAAATGCACCCTCTTTCTCATGTAAATTAATGATCTGGCCAAGCACATCAAAGCTGAAAAACCCTCTTGGGGATCAGACAAGAATACCCTCAGAGGACTATATCTTGATTACACATGTTCTGCTTTAGAATACAACAGTGCACTCCTGATATTTCCAAATGACAAATGTAGAACTTCATAGAGTGCAAAACAATGCCTTATTAGTGGAGCAATGAGATCTACACCAATGGCTGCATGTGAAATTTATAACCCGTTGAGAAATGAAGAGATTTGACAATTGAGGTTTACGAAAGAAGCAAAAGAATGAACAAAGACGACCCAAATAAACAATTTGTAGAAAAGTGGCAATTAAACCACAGAATAAAACATGTCAGTCCTCAGCCATGTAAATGAAATAAAAGACAGCTATCACCTCCCGGACAAGAATTGCAAAGAGTAGAAAAATGTTTACCAGCCACACATTTTAAATTTTCAGAAATCAAGACGCAATTAAGAGATAATGCAACGAAGGTTCGGACTCAGTAAGTCTTATGAAAGTAACACTGAAAACAATAGAGACCTACCAAGAACAGTGGATTCATGTCTATATTGACAGGTCTGGTCTGGTTTCAAAACCACCATCAAACCAGGTTATGGTGTCTATTTATTATATAATAGCCATATTCTGTCATCTCCTGAATGTTCTATAAATAGCGCATTTACTTCCCGATATTCCAGTGCGACATCCAATCAAAACGATTGGTGTCGTGAGACATTCAAAGCAGATATTTTTTAATACAAATGTTATTTATTCGCAAACAGGTAAACTTCTGTATTGAATTGTGGTTAAAGTTATCTTTTAATACATAACGTTATCGTTTAATATATTATATTTAAAATATACATATAATTTGCTTTAAATGATGGATGAAGATGATCCAATCACCAGAAAAGGTAAAAAAACATAAGAGCTGAAAGTTAGATGGTTGTCGTCAAGAGTCACTCACTCGGATTCGTGCCGCAAATTGCTGCAGATCATAGACATAGAATTGAAAGAAGAGAGATGCAAAAAATTTATTAAGAAACCCATTAACAAAGACAAACACGACTTGATTAGGATGCTGATTTGCATCGGCGTTGATCTTAGCTAGAATCACCAGCGCAAAGAGAAAATCGATAAGCTATGGATAGAGAATACCAAAGTCGTCACAGACAGCATGAAACTTGAGGAAAGAGAGGTCCAGATGCTGAGGCTCACTTATTGTCACAAATCATCGCAGTCAGGCAATTTTAAATGAAGCAGCACATTTTTCTAAGAATCATGTTGCTGCTGCACATATCTTGGAATTTTCAATATTATATGTCAATTTTGTGGCGCTCAGAATTTTTTTTTTGGCAGGCTAACTATGGCAAGCTTACAAGTTATTGCTGAAAGGAATGATCATGCTCGCAAGGCCACAAGACATCCATGATAATAAGCTGGAGTATCTCTAATTACACACATTTTCTCGAGAATATTCACTCTTATAATAGCGCTCTTTCTTTCGTCTCAATGGGAGCAACAATTACAGATTGTCAAGGTCGAGTTCCATATGTTTTAAAAGTTCATAGGCAAACTTATCATCCAACTTCTCATATGCAACCACCATACAACAAAGTTCCACAGTTTGCGCAGTTCTATGTTTTGGACAGTACTCAAGGAACAGACGTTTGACAAGCACATGCAGCAAATGCTACACGTGAAAGAGAAATTCTTGATGAAATTGATCAATTTTTTTTTCATCAAGACAATAGACTAGCAGAGTCAAATCGGTTAATGCATGATATCGAAAGAAGAGAGATTCAGAATGCTTCTCAAACTGTAAGAGAAATCCCAATAGTAAACATGGTCTACAAGTGCGATTGTCAATCTGATCAACGATGCTATAATGAAAAAACATTCAATGAGGTTGCAATGGTTTTTGTCAACGAAGATGGAGAACCACCTTTTAACCGTGACATTCGCATTTACCCATTGAATCCATGAATCCAGAGAATCCAACAAAGCAGTTCATTAATGTATCAATATACTTAGCTCGAATATGGATCCAATGTCATGCTGTGTTCCCATATGGTGAGCCAGGTTGGCAAAGCACATTGGCAGTGTGAGGCATATCAGGGTAAGTAACCCAATAAATTTCATCCTAACGGATTTGAAAAGATCTAGTATAAAATATCTAGACAAAACATCTGATGAGTTTTTGATTCCTTTGGGGATGAACTATGAAGCCGAAATAGAATAATAACACTAGAAGTTGCCTTGTACCACATGAAAACCGTATTCGACACCTTTACATCAAAAGCCCAAAACATTGTGATTTTTACAGACTCTTTGTCCGCTCTTCACTCATGATTGAAAAATCAAGGTATGGTAGTGATTAAAGTTAATATGTGGTTAGATTAGAGCCCGACTATGAAAACGACGGACCACCGAAATAAAAGAGGTGACAATTTCCACAATATATTCAGCACACACAATCTTGGCGTAGGCAATGATTGGCTCAATATAACAACCTAGTACTCCAATTCATGTATATATTGATAATACTCCATTGCATAGAATGTTTCTCATTTTTTAAAATGTTGATTTGGCCTGTGTTATGTGAGATCCTATTGTTTTTGATCTCATTGGAGCACCTGCCATCTGATGTTAAATTGGTGCCAAGATACTTGACTTTATCCGCTTGATTTAATTTTCCATTATTGATATTAATACTGCATTTGGCGGTGCATGTTTTTTTGAAACAACCATCACTTCTGTTTCCTTCTTGTTTAGACTGCTGCCTTTGTTTTGACTTTCTTGTACTAACAGGGCGTTGAAGTTCTCGTTCACCCCCTTCAATTAGAACTACATCTAGATTATTCAGATTGTAACCTCCAACTGTTATTCCTGGCATGCACTCGTGGTAGCAAAATATTAATTATATTAATTATACTTGTTTATAAATAATTCCTTTGTCACTAGTTGTGTGCTTATAACTATCATACAGGATATTGTCATACAAGAGGAAGATGTTATACGGCTGAGGATTGTGGGTACAAGAGTTGATGCCAAGGACATTGTAAGTTGGATTTATGTTGTTTGTGGCTCACATTTTCTTAAAAGGAAGATCTTAGCAATGTCTACCAAAAAAATTCAATGCCAACTTAAAAACTAGTAATCACTTTAAAATTAAGTGCTTTGATAGCAATGTTGTTAAACATGTCTCTTATGACAGGAATATAGATCTAGTTGATGCCAAGACTAATACGACAGAAATAGTGGTTCAGACACTTAGGACCCCTGGAGAATACAGACACTAAGCCTAGAGTTTAAATATTTAAATGCCCATGTGTTGCTGAGACCTGAAAGGGGATCAAAGAATAGCGACACTGTTATTGTTATCTACCACACGTCATAAGATGTCACTAAGGAGGTTTTAGGGGTACGATTGACTGTCCCATTCTTTCTTTCTCCTTTTCGTGATATACCTCTTTATGTCTTGCAGTGTCAGGGGGTAGAATAGTTCTCTGGAGACTTTTTGTGGGCTTTATATATGTTTGTTTTCCTTGATTCTTTTATTTCTGTGATCCATCTTTTGCATGATCTATCCCTGGCTTTGTAACCATCATGCCTGTATAGCAATGCTTTTTGAGGGACACTATCTGATTGTAGTCTGGAAACATGTGAGAACTACTTAATCTCTTGTCCTCTGCTGTAATCTAGTGTTGGCATTGTGTTTGTAAGTCTTCTTATGTTGTCATTTCTGATTATGTCTCTTATTGTTACTCTGAGAATTCTACATAGACAAGTCATCTGTAACAAGTTTTCTTGTGTCTTTTGTTAGTATCCACATTTGACATTGGTAGCATAGTGGTGATATGATCGTTTTAGTGTTTGTGCTCAGATGTTTGTTTTTTTAAAATAGGAGACATCTGTCCTAAGATCTGGTATGCTATGTTGGTATGCACATTGACTACCTGCGTAACTACTGCACAAGTTGATTATGTATTGTAGAACCCCATATAATGATAGTATTTTTCATAGTTGTTGTCTATCTACTGTGTCAAAGACTTTTTTTTTGGTCAACAAACGCAATATACAATTCTTTGTTGTTTTCAGTTATTTTTTCTGCCAGTTTGCCCAAGTGTAAAAATGGCATCTGTACAACTCATTCTTACAGAATTCCATTTGAGTGTTGTTAAGCTTTGGTTTGATAAATGCTCGTAATCTTCTTTCTAGAATTTTGTAAAAATTTGTCTAGTGTAGCTTAGAAGTGAAATACCTTATTTTTCTTAATTCTTCTGTGATAATATAAATAGAACACTGTCAAGTGGTTAATGATCTGATATTGAACATGAGATGAGAATATATAGTAGAAGAATATGGAGATCTTCATGCAAATGAACAAAGAGGTTCTGGCGACACTTGGTATGACCCATAAAAAAAAATAATTTTAAAAGAAATAAAAATTAAACAAATAAAATATTTTGGACATACTGAAAGACATCACTCATTGGTGAAGACCTCACTTGAGGGGATGTCGAGCAAGACATAGGCAGAGATACAGTTAAGAGGGAAATATCACATGGATAGGTTTAGCAGAGTGCACCACCAAAGCAAGTGACATGATGTTGGAGATCCCTTGCAGAGGATCTTTTGTTGAGATGGCACTTGGTGACAATTATTGAACATGAAAGTACTTGAAACTCACTCCAGTATTTCACACTAAAAGTTGACTATTCAATAAGAGTACAGAGTGAAGAAATCTTGTTTAGAAACACAGCTGTTCACTCACCTCAAAATATTCAGACCTAGGGTATTTCAACAACTCAAATACTTCATGTTATCAATCATATTGTATGAATTCTTTGACTTCTTACTGTATTGTGGTGCAGTATTGGCACTATTTCCCATGTGGAAAGTCTCACCAGATCAACCACAAACCCCCTAGCAGATGGCATGCCCATACAGTCAGGATTTCCTCTTGTGAAAGCCCCACTTCATTTGCATTTAAACTCCTGAGTATGAGGTATCTTTTCAAATCATTGCACACCGCTAAGATTTACAGCCATTTTGGACATGAATTACAGTTCTAGAAAAAACCCCTCCTCCTTTATGTTATTTCACAAAAGGATATGAAAGACCTACTGCATGTAATTTCTGAGGATTGAAACAAACATATTTCCTGCATTCATCCAATATTGTTTCATAATCTTTATAGTGTGTTTTTATTTGTTTCAATTTTAATACTTCTGTTATTGCTGTTTTAATTTGCAGTTTGCAATCGGTACATTGATGGATGATTTCTTAGGTAAGTATCATTTATTTTTGCGTATTTTCATCAAGTGTGTAGAGATTCAATTACAGTTTTGCTGAGTTTGACCTGTGTGATTGTCATATCAATGTCAAAGTTAACTTGAAGAAGACTGAGAAGAATGAAACTTGGAGTAGTGAACAAATGTGTTGATGGTGATGATAGAACCCCGAGGGAGTATGAATTTGTCACTCTTGATCTAGAGATCAAGGTGTAAGAGTACTTTCAGCTCTAGACTGGTATAACAGACAATAGTGAAGCACTATGCCCATATACTATACATTTTTGTGTTCGCAATTGGATTATCTACAATACTGATACAGTATGAGTGGAAGTTATTGATTCGGAAGTTTGGTACTTTCAAATTTCATGCCTGAAATCATTTTTCATTTACACATTTTGTTTTCTTGTTAAAATAAATTTTTAAATATTAATATTTTTTTTCAAAATCAGCTTGTGATAACCATATTCTCTGTCATTTCTGTTTCTGTGATGGATGTGTAAAACAGAAAAATCTACAAATAATGAAATCCGTCTAAACCTTAAATATATTCCAAAGAGAATAAATTAATAAATATATCACAGAACCCCAGAATATGGGTTTCTGTGGTGAATACATCAACGCACAGAGATCTCCATTTTCTTCTGTCTGCGATGTGGACAAGTGCGTAGAATTTAAGTTTTGTCTATTCTTAGATGTTTTCAATCCATTACTTTCTAGTACCACCACTGCTTCTTCTACCCTCAACTGTTCCTGACAAGATTGTTGTTTTAGATGAGTTGTTTCAGTTGACTTGTCCACAAGCCACATCAGCTTTCTCCGTTTAACTATTTCTTCTATTTAACTATTAATATACAGTTAATAAATGATTAATTGAATACATATTTATTATATTTCTAGCAAATTAAAGATGCTGGCCATTTACAGTCAGTGAATTGATACTAATAGAGATCTTACTTCACCTCCATGTGGTGACCCTGGTAATAGGTTGCACCAGTTGGACTAAGCTAGTACTGATCAAAGAGGGAAAACAAACAACTCTTGAATCATAGTATATGGATGTGCCCCTGTTAATGGCACAGATGTCACAATAATGAAATCATCTATGACACATCACACTACAATTTCAGGATGAAATAAATGAGGATAAAGCTGAAATGTAACAATTGTTTCTCGATATTTGGCTACATTTGAACACACAAATTGGATAAAAATCAAATCAAATGCATGAAGTACTGTATTTGTGTTAATCTGGGTGCCAGCTTTAAGTGTCTGAATTTTAGCACTTAACAGTAGCTCAGCTAATGATTCAGTGCTAATCTACTACCAGAATTTCAAACACTTTCTCCAGTGTATTGAAGTGGCTGAATATGGGAGTAAAAGATAATGACATTGACCAGTCATGTGTGATGAAAGAGCCAGACAAGGAGTGTTTACAGGAGATGTTTACTGCCCTATTCCATAGAGTGTAAAAGTGACCCAGATGTCAAACTGAAGGATGTGCAGGACAGAAAAGCAGAAAGCAAAATCTAGTTGTAAACTAAGACATAATGCACTCTGAGATCTCTGGACTTATCCTACTAGTCTGCAGCGGTTTGAGAATGAATAAACTATGTCCCACTACTCTTCCCTAATTTATTAGAAATTTATTGGTATACATTATTTATGTTTAATATTGTCCATTTATTCTGATTTATTGTCCTGGATACATGGGAGTCCATGGCAATGAACAAGCAGACATATTGGCACCCTCCTACACACTGATACTAAGAGAAGTAATTATGGTCAAGAATTATATTAAAATCATCAATTAAGGACATGAGTGGAAAATGATTGCATCACACTGCAGAATGTGTACGGTAAGATTCTGGAAAGAATTGTTGCTAGACGCATAACCAAGGAACTAGAGATCAAAGGTGTTCTCCCAAATAACCTAGGTGCATACAGACCCAGAAGAGACACAGTCACAAATGCAGATGTTCTTGCTTATGAAGGTTTTCAGAATAAAGAAGAATTTTTAGTTGCAGCAATAGACCTGGAAGATGCGTACAATAGAGTTAGTTACACCCATCTTGTTGACATGCTAAGGGAACAAGATATCCATTCCTGGATCATACGCTGGATAGCAAATGTGTTAATCTGTAGAAAAGTTGCTCTGAAGTATGGATCCTGGACGTCTGAATTCAGAACAATAGCACCTGGTCTGCCATAAGGATCTCCTCAGTCCCCAGTGCATATGTTGAGAATTGCTCAGTTGCAAATCCCCAGCAATTGTAGAATTCTAACATACGCTGATGATATCCTACTATACAACATGGGCAGGAACAGAACACATATCGCTGACAGTGTACAGAGTGGACTAGATCAATTATCGATATAGTGCAGAACATGCAACGCTGTTATCAGTCCGTCGAAAACAAAGGTCGTCTGGTACTCCTTAAATAGTAATCTGGTCAGTGGCACCCTGCCAGCTGTCAGTTACATGGGCTCATTCATTGAAAGAGAACATGACCTTAAATATCTTGGGATAATCTTTGATAGAAGTCTCTCATTCAACAAACACGTCACAAATATGATTCAGAAGGCTAAAAGAGGGATCAGTGTTATCAAGGTTATGGTGACCTTCGACATGCAGCAATGGGTACTTTTTCTGCTTCTGCAAGTGATGGTGCTATCTGTCATAGATTATGGCCTCGGCCTACTAACACTGTCACAAGTCAATATATTGGGAAACGTCCAATATGAGACAATGAGATCAGTACTGGGGTGTACTAGAGATACACACATCTCTGCTATGAGATTTCTGCTTGATCTTCCCAGCATTAGAGTGCGACATCAGGTAGCACAAGTTTGGTCATACCTTAAAGTGACAGAATACAACCACTACCCATTACACCAACGTCTACATGAGTCAAGGGGAAAACGAATCAAGCGTGGCAGATCATGGATGACAGAAGCTGAAGACACACTACGAAGAGTATGTGAATTAGAAGAAATAGGAAAGGGCAGTGAATGGGTGGATGTGGACACTGAGAAGAAATCACTGACTAAAGTAATAATACAACTAGATAAAGCATGTCGAAAATGGACAGGTGTCAGGGCCCAGGTTACAGTGCATGAACTCTCCCAGCTACACTTGAAACCACAAGACATAATTATATACACAGATGGCTCAGTTAACAGAAACACAAATAAAAGCGGTTGGAGTTTTGTTGTCTACAGAAACCGTGTGAAGTTGGTTGAGAAATCTTCAGCATATTCTACTGTCACATCAAGCATGAGGATGGAGATAGAGGGAGTTACAGCAGCACTTAATTGGTTGATAACTGATACGTCAGCACACTCTGTAATACTCACAGACTCTCAAAGCATCCTGCACAAGATAGAAAAGTTCATACTAAGAAAAGAATGGTGGTACTTATTGAACAACTCAGTTGTCCAGAGCATTACATGGATATACTGCCCTGGTCATGCTGGGGTCAGAGGAAACTAGAGAGCCGACTTATTAGCAGGCTATGCGGCGATAGACGGAACATTGCTGAGAAGAGATAAAGCAGACTTGATTAAGCAGTAATAAATTCATTTCAAGATGAAGATGATGTCAATGAGGCTGAGAATGTACACATAACAGAGAATGTTAGAAATGTGAGTATCTAGAGGTGAGGGGGAAAAAAGTAATTTTTTTGGAAAGTCCCGAAGACCACACATCATCTGACAGGGACTGAGTCTACATACACTGGGATGTCTGCTGGAAAGGAGGGTGGAGCACTTATGGGAATGTCCCATGTGCTGTGAAGCCATTTTCTAATCAAGAACCTATGAGTTTGTCCAGAATTCATCAATGTTGATTCAGAGAAATAAAACTACCTGGACTATACATTTTTTATGTTTACTGTTGTACATTTATTACTAAGGCTACCTTTCTTCCAGGTGTTCTTTGATGACCATTTACCTGTTATTGCTGTGACGGAGAGATGCCAGCTGTTGCAAGATGACATTGTCTTACATAATTTGTATTTCCATGAAAGAACTGTTTTAATCAATGTTTAGAAAAAAAATGAGTATAATTAATGTAGTTTTCTAAGTGCTAATATTTAGTCAAGACTACCCGTGTGTTGCCGTATTATAAAGAATAGTAAAATTGTTTGTGATCCATGCATGTCCAAAGAGGTGACTGAGTAGGTTTTGGCGTGGAGTTTTCTGTCCCATCTCATTAAGGTTTAAAGTGATTGAGAAGCCATGCTGATGTCAGATGTGTTGTGTCATGGTTTACACCTTAGCTGTGATATCTGCACCTTATGGTATGACACTTTCAAATTCACTATGACATTTGGCTCACTTTGACCATATATGGAATGAAACAGTTAACTCCACCCCAAAACACCCTTAGTCGTCTCTTAGAACATCCATGGAAGGTAAACTTTGTTATTCTTTGCTCTCCTTTCGGGTCTGGCAACACACAAGCAGTCTACAGTGTCAGGGAACTCCCAGCATAGTTTGTGTACAACCAACTGTTATTGTGGTATATCTCTGTATGGTCTAGGCCATCACTTTTACATGATGTTGCTCATGGTATTGTCGCTGGGGATGTTACTCATGATATTGTCGCTAGGGATGTTACTCATGATGTTGTCGCTAGGGATGTTACTCATGATGTTGTCGCTAGGGATGTTACTCATGATGTTGTCGCTGGGGATGTTACTCATGATATTGTCGCTAGGGATGTTACTCATGATATTGTCGCTAGGGATGTTACTCATGATGTTGTCGCTAGGGATGTTACTCATGATGTTGTCGCTAGGGATGTTACTCATGATATCATCACCAGTGTACTGAAGAAAATTGCTGTTGAATTTTATGATTCCATGAAAATGTGAAGGTAGGTAGGTAGTTAATGAGTTTACCTCTCTTTTGGAGAGGTGTGCCCTTTCAACCAGCAGACAACGAAGTCCAATTAGGTTATATCAGGACACACTACCATAAAATATTAGAGGTAACAAAGACCTAAAGGTTAAATGTGAATGTAGCTAACTTTTGAATATGTTATTTTCTTTGTCCATACAAAATTATCAACTTAAAGATTTGTCTGCAATATTTGTTTTATCATGTAAGTAGCTCACACTGAATGTGGGTTGCTGGAACTGCTTCTCTTTGATGATGCGTCTGTGTATTACAGTGAAATCGTGTTAGATAACGAATTGGTCGGGTCTGACAGAATGTATGTGTTATAACTGAAACTCGTTATATATGGTAATGACAATTATTAGCATAAGTTATGCGACTTTCAGTTATTGTTTCCCTTGTGCATTGTTTTTTTCCATGACGTAATCACTGCCTGTCAACTAAGAATAAATAATCAACTAGCGCAGTCATCAATCAAATATAGAAATTGATTCTAGCAGGTAATGAAAAATGTATATAATATTCTCCTTCTCATTCCTGTACAGTAGAATTGCCAATTATATTTGTAATCAACTAAGAGAATGGTATTGAAATTGTTCTGTTACCTCTCCTGCAAGTATCAGCTATTTCGTGTGAAACATATACAGCCAGTCGTCTCGCTGCCAATGGCATAGGCCTATACTTTCACAATACTGTCATGTTGCTCTTTCAACCAGTCAAGACTTTAATTTAAGGTTAGTTTGCCCTAGGCTGAAAGCTCTACAGCCAAAAAATTCTTTTGTTGATGTCTATATCCTGAATAGGATGTGCTACCAATTTCTTGTTATGGCCTAGGCTTTCAACAAATTCTCTTCCTTTTTTTCAGCAAGGATATATCATGTTTCCTGGCACCATTTAGTTTTTAAATAAGCAAAGCAGAGCATTGTGTTTAAGCTGCAGGTGAATGGAATGCAAGGTCACCTACCTACACACACCACCACCGCTCCCCATTGTCAGTGTTTTTAGTTGTGCTCCACCACAGTTTTCATTTTAATATGGAATGCCCTTTGTAAGTTAGAATTTAGAAATGAACCTAACTTGACACATTTGGGGCTTTTCCAGTGACTTATTAAATTACAAGAAAATACAAATTCTTCTCTTTAAAAATCTGAGATGGATAAGACAGCCAGAAATATTCCATGCTCACACCTGTATTGAAAAAGACTACAAATGCACTGCCAGTAAACATGTCATGATGTTACTGGTTGAATTCCTCGTGGGCACATTGTGTTTGAGTCTTGTGCACCTTTTAAACATACAGGTACAGAGATAGTATCTTTTTTTTGTTCCATACAATGTATTCCATTTATTTGTCCTTGGATGATGAAGCTCTTCTTGTAATATAATTTAACGCTAGGTATTGAAAAAATTGACAGCCAACATTTTTAATGTTGTGTTCACAGCCAACACGCTCGAGTGTGTTTTTGTTGTGCTCTGTCCAGGTAATTGTTAAGCTGCATATGTTAGAAGAAGATCGTAATCCGGTCTTTCTGTTCCATGAATTTGATGTTTTAGATTGATCTCACGGTGCTTCCCCATTACCTATCTTCTCAGCCAAGACTCTGTTTACAGATTTCATCCTTTAACATTATGATTAAAATTGCAGTTTCAGTGTTCTCAAGAAGGATGTTTATCCATTTATATTTTTATTTAGGATGCTTAACTTGTATTGTACAGCTGTGTTGCTTATAATGTTACTTATGTGTAAATAAAGTCACTTCTTGTTAAAACTTGAAATTATTTGTTTCCTTTATATAAAAATGTGTGTGGATTTAAGTTTTCTGGTGACCATTTTAGCTAATTTGTTTAATTGTTCTCTCTGTATTGTGTATGTTAGATTTTATAATGTCTATGTGTAATACATGTCAATCTAGTGTTAGTTAATCACCCTCCGAACCGCAGACCATGGTTCGAATTTCACCCATTTGTATTGAGAAATAAAATTACTCCCATGGTTCACCCAGCCAACGGTAAGTAGGGCACATACTATGAGTGAGAGAATTGATGTCATTGCTACTGTGCAAGTGCAGTCAGTAGGTTATGCTAGTTATGTGGTTTCTTGTTAACCACTGACTAGGCAATTGAACACTTGTGGTGTTATCTGTGTGCTATAATCACTGACTAGGCAACTGAACACTTGTGGTGTTATCTGTGTGCTATAACCCACTGACTAGGCAACTAAGCACTTGTGGTGGTATCTGTGTGCTATAACCCACTGACTAGGCAACTGAACACTTTTGGTGGTAACTGCTATATAACACTGACTAGGCAACTGAACACTTGTGGTGGTATATGTGTGCTATAACCCAGAAATGCCACTTGACAAGCAGAACTAGCAGACGCGTGGAGGCTAAAATGATAATGCAATCACAGATGTGTTACACTAACACTATCCCTAACATCACTAGTGAAACCGCCCCCCCCCCAAAACAACCCTAATCCCTCTCCACTCTCTTCCAACAACTCAAATAAGCTATTTCTGTCAATTTCTCACTAGCATAGTTTCATTTCTGTCTGAGCCTATGGTTTGTTCCGCTAAAACTTGGTCACATCTCCCAGACATGAACCGGTGTGTATTATGTCATTATATTGTTTTGTATGTTAACATATTGTCTTTATTTTCATGTTTTGGCTCAGATTTTTTCCATGTTTTCATTTCTTCTTCAACATTCATTCTCAAGCTCTCACTGGATAGCAGGACAATGGAAATCTGTCATCAACTTACTAGTATTGCTAATATATATATATATATATATATATATATATATATATATATATATATATATATATATATATATATATATATATATATATATATATATATATATATAATTAGCAATACTAGTAAGTTTAAACATGTGAAATCTTCATAATTTAAAAACCAAGATAAAGAAATTTAAAATATATGGCGTGAAATTATCCATACATGTCACAATAAAAAATACTTGCTGTCTATATCATTTGTCCTTTTAAATAGAAAAAAAACCTTTTGATTAAATGTGTTAAAATCAATTGTCGTTTTACTGATTGATTTGACATGGAATATGACCCACCTATAAAAAAACATGTGGTGCTAGATAAAATAAACCTGACCTGATTGGGCAGAACAAATGTGATTTTTGTATTCAGCACAATAAAATTATCCAAGTCTGTAAAAAAAACAACCATAGACAGCAAATTTGATGTTGACCAGTGTAATCTGTCTAGACGTGTTAAAACAATTCAGAGGAATAAGTAAGTCTACATGACTATTTTATCTTGAGAAGTCCTCTATTGGGAAGGATTTCGGAACAAAAAACTTAAGGCTTTGTACTATGAGATGAGAGAAATACATATGCGCTATGGATAGTAGGTTTAATTTAATCTTGAGAGTGCTTCGACCTGACTGCATGTTGTAAGAAGCGACTTAGAGGGTAACAGTGACTCGGAAACCGCGCTGAAGTCTGATGTGTCGGTGTGAAAGTGAAGCGATCACAGGCAATCTGTAAAACATGACACAACACATTTCATTATATGTACTATATCCTGCTAATCTGTAGGAGTTTGAAAACACACACAGACACACAAGAATCCATTGCTGAGTGCACATAGCTATTTAAGATTAACTTAGTAGCCAGTTAAGATGGCTATGCGAATATGCCGAATTTAGCCAGCGAGACGTAGTTTGCTTACTTTTCTTTAGACACTCAGCTGTCACGAATATCCTTCATTCTTCAACAACTATATTCAGGTGGAGTGATGGCGTGAAAGTAGGAGGTGACCGCGAAATATTTAAATAAATAGATAGACAGAGAGGGAGAGAGAGAAATGAAAAAGAAAGCGACAGAATAAGAAGTGAGATAAAGAAAGTGAAAGAACAGAAATAGGAAAAGCGAGTCAAGAGCGAAATATATTAATACAGAAATAAACACCGTATTGAAAGCGTAGGGGGCGATACCTCCTTCGTAGTGTTTGCTGGGATGTTTGCTGCTCCAGGCTAGAGCCATCTGTTGACTTTTCTCAACTGCTGGAATAGATGGGACGATATTTAAAAAATAAAATAAAATGAATTTTCCTTGCTTTGCGCAACACAATGGTGCACATCTCATTTTACCATGTTTTCTGTTCTGGAAATGTTTCACATGTCGATCAATCTTATACAGTGACGTAAGCTGACTATTCTCAAGGGAGACGTATTTTCATTATACGTTATAGGATTAATTAAAAATATAATATATTTAGTTTTGCTATTTGTGTGTGAACTTGAACTGTAACCTCTATTAATATGGATGGACATGTTATAAGAATAATGGACTTCGTTCGCAACTGAAAGAGCATTGCTTCACCATAAGACTAAGAGGCTTACTTTTTTAATTTAAGGGGAAAAAAAACACACAATACATAACATCACGGTATATAACCAATGGCCGTGATAGAACAAAGGAAATGGCTACATAACTCTCTACTTCGCACAATGTAGTATTGTCATTTCAGATAACTGTTTAAAGAAAGACAATACTGTGTTTTAAGATGACATATGAAGATCATTTTTGTTTTAGAAATTTCAGAAAATAATCTGCCTTTTACTATAATTTTTTTTTTCAATACTGAAGGCTTCAAATGAAACCGAATAATTGGTTGAGAACACAATTCTGTATAAATACATCACGCTTGCACTACTTTGTAGTGCGCACCAAGCTGTAGAATTAAGATCTCTTTCATATCTCACACTTTGGTATAGTAAATCATATTGACAATCATACATTTTAACATTTTATTAGGAGATTCTTTCACTAACGGTACAAATTAGGCTATTGTCTATCCCCAGGTGAATGATTGTTTATCGCATTCACACTTGCCGTTAAGCGTAGGGGTGGTATCTTAAGCTGTCGTTTCAAGGCCAGATGTGTCGCTGAGGTTGCATTTAGTCCATGTTTGTTCACGGTTATCTTAATGTTTTCTATCCACCGTTTTATTGGTCTACCTTTGTCTCTACGCTAGAAATTCTTGAATTATATGCTCTTATTAGTATTTGGTTTGGCTTCATTCTCATAAGGTGACCGAAAAATTAGGCTAAATAGTTTAATGATCACAACAATGCAAATTTAAAGAAGCAAATGGAAATTATATTTGTCTTAAATTAATTGTCAGCGTGGTATCTTGCTTTGTCAGCTCATTCTTACATTTTGATCATCATCATCAAGTGCCGTCTCCGCAACGAAGGTTGGCTGCAACGGATCTCCAACATCCCCTGTCTCTTGTCTTGGTGGTGCACTCTGCTAGACTGTAACCTAGACATTTTGCTACATACTGATAAAATCGATATTTTCGTATTGTTGTCTTATTCTTGTTCCACCACCTTCTCCAATAAAGACATCTAAACTAAAACGTAAGTATGACCTAGGGGGCAGATTTCTTTGCAATCTATTGGTCGGCCTTGAATATTTTTGACATGCGACTACAAGTATACAAATAGTGCCCAATCGAGAGCCCAACAATAATAACAAAAAATGATACGAATGGGGTTCTAATTAATTCAGTGACCAGGTCCTTATATTGCTAATCGATCACGTTTGATCGACTCACTTTCACATTTTTTCTAGAATAGGTTCAAAATTCATCTCTTAATATGTCAGAATTATTTGAGTCAATTCAAGTAGGAAGCATGAGGATAAAATTAAAATAATTCTTACAGTTGACGGGAATTATTTTGTAATCTCCCTGTTCTGCTATTTCTCTTTAGATCTTGATTCTTGATTAGGAATAAGCGTCACAGCACTGGGGGCATTCCCATATATGCTCTGCTTGCCGTTGCGTCAGCCATCTAAAAGTGTATAAGCTAAGTGTCCTAGTCAGTTGCTGATTACGCGTTCTTCTGATCTTTCCGAAAGGGAGCACTTTCTCCCATCGCCTCTAGTCACTCCCATTTCTACCATTCTCTGAATATGTACATATGTCTCGTTCGACTTCCTCCTCGTCTTCTCGTAGGGTATCCAAGACTGCTCTAATTCAATCCTGTCTCTTTTTATCTCGGTACCGTTTACCAAAGCTTTACCAACCAACACATCGGCTCTTTCGTTTCCGCTGACCCCAGCATGACCTGGACAGTAGATCCATGTGATGCTCTGTGTGTTGTTGAGAAGAGTTCAGTTCTGATTATACCCTTTTCTATCTTGGAAGCATACTTTGAGAGTCCGATAGAATCACAGAGTATGTTAGTGGTTGCGTCGCCAGCCAAGTGAGAGCTGCTGTCACCGCTTTTATTTCCATTCTCATACTCGATGTTGTAGTGGGGTACGCAGCTGACTTCTCAGCTATTTTCTTGCTATTTCGGTAGGCCACAAAACCCCAACAACGCCTGTTTGTTTCTTGTTTTACTGAACCGTCTGTGTAAATTATCGTATCGTGTGGCTTCGAGTGCTGCAGTGTGAGTTCTTCGATCATTCCCTCTGTTCTGATAGCAACCAAATCGCGGCACTCTCTTCCCATCTGTATCACAACTGTTGTCAATAACTTTCTCTCTTTGCCAAATGTCACTTATTCACAGCCTCTTCCCCCTTGCTCTAGCTCACAATCTCTGAGTAGGGTATCTTCTGCTTCTGCCACCCAGGACCTTCCTCTCTTGATACACCATCCTTTTGTGCTGTCTAGAGATCGGTGTAAGAGGTGACGACCATTATTGGTGACCCTGAAGTATTCTTTAACCTGAGCTATTTTACGTCTTGATTTGATGCTCGGTAGGTCTGGGAGAAATCTTATGGTCACGATAAGTGTATCTCTTGTGCATCCTAAGACAGATATCATGGCATCGTTTTGAACTCTATCCAGTCTATCCACCTGTGTTTGCGACAGTGTCAGTAAACCTAAACCATAGTCCAACACAGACTGCCTGAATCATCTGAAAAAAGGGTTCGTTGCGGCATCTCTGCAGATGCCATGATTTTGACTGCACTGACACCCTTCCCAGCTTTCTGAATGACATTGTCCATATGTTTCGCGAAAGATAGACTTCTATCAAAAGTGATGTTTAGATATTTCATAGGCTGTTTCCTGTCAATTTTGATGCCCACGCAGGTGGCTACTGGTAATGTGTCTGTGACTATGTTGTTGTTCAGTGAGAACCAGACAAAGTTTGTCTTGGTGGGATTGATGACTTTCTTATAGTTAGTGCACCAGAGCGACAAATGTTCTAGATGGCTCTGGACGCCGTCATGTCTCTTCTGTTTCTCCCGTGCTTGTACAACAAGAGGTCATTCGCATATGTTAGCATCCTGCCGGGCCATCCCCCTGAAGCTGCGCTATTTTGTATGTGTAGACGTTGAAGAGTACAGATGATAGTGGCAATCACGGTGATATAGCTCTGATCTATGATGTCCAGGATCCCAATCTCAAAGCAACAGGTCTGGACATCAACACAATTTTTATCCATCAAATTATCCAAAAGTCGATGCTGAGTTCGCTTAGCAGAAGTATTAGCTGACCAAAGCAGACTCTGTTGCAAGAATCTTCTAGATCGACCATTTTTTCCTCCTTTGTCTTAAAGCCCTCATAGGCGAGGATTGCCGCATTTGTAGTCGTGTCTCTCCCCGGTCTTTATGCATCTAGAGTGTCAAAAAGTAGGCCTTCTAGCGATTATCCTCTACAGCATATGAGATTTGGGATGTTCATTTGTTAACCAATTCTCACTAGTATAGCTAGAGAACAAATCCTTAAAAAAACCGGTGATCTAATTCAGTGTCACTTAGATTGGTATCTCCGACTTATCCCATGCTTTCTATTTGCAATCAATATGCAAATAGACGAATGATAGGCTTAAGTTTCATCAGCCAAGTGGAGTGACGCTGTGTGATATCAGAATACATTGCTATTCTACAGAAGAACATGGTAAATACTGTAATGGAAATCCAAGCGATGATTGTTTACAAGCAGTCCTTTCTGTCACGTCTGTAGTTTGTTATTGTGTATATCTGGTGATGTCACGGAAAGTTAACTATTTGAAACTGTACGGAGAAAAAGATAAATAATTATAAGCCTTGGAGAAATTTGAAACGTTTTTTTTAGGTTACACGAGGGCCAAGAAAACTAATTGTCCTGAAGTTGAATCACGGAGGAAAAAGTAGTTGAGAATCATTGCATAAAAGAAGAAAAAGAAATATGTAAAGAACATCAAAAAGAAAAGATCAGCGTAGTGTTAAGTCATTGACCCGCCAACCAGAAAATCTGGTTTTGAGTTCATTCGTTATTCGTGGTCTGAACTAACAATGACACCCATGGAACGCTCAGTCGTCAGGAAGTATGACACCAGGACTCATGCTCTGAAATAACAATTACACCCGTGGTTCGGCCAGACATCAGGAAGTAGGATCCCAGGGCTCATGACATGAAAATGTAAATGAATGTTTATCTTTACTTTTATCATTACCCTTACCGCCATAATTCCTTTGCAGATTTATGTACACAATTAGAAAAAAACAAAACAAAAGAAAATGTAACGATTTGATTCACAAACATCCGTGTGTTCCAGGGACCTGCAAGGTGAGCAAATAATAGGACCATTTTGACGTCTCATGCATTTCGTAAGGGTAGACTAAAAATATTTAGAAGTGGAGTTTACTGCTCCACCATATAGGTTAAATTGACTCAAAAGTCACAATAATGTCAAATATATCAGACCGAAATATTCATATATCACAGCAAAGCTGTAAACGATACAATACATTCCATTCTCAGGATTCATCCTGCTAATTTACAGGACTTGAGAAGAAAGTAAAAAAAAAAAATATGGTTCGAAAAACGGAAAATTAAATAATTCGGTGAAAACGCGCAAAACGGAAAGAAACCATTAACTCAAATTAACACTGATAAGAAAGTTCAACTTGATGTTGTAGCCCCATCTGCGACGTGAACTAAAATGACAAATGAATGAGCTCTCAAATGTCCAGTCAGTCACTGTGTTTGTCCAACGGAAATAGGGAAAGATGCTTTATTCTTCTCGTATACACTCTCAGACATCAACTTGAATAAGTCTTAAAGAAAGTAGTGGTCAGTCTGAGTTCGTTGTTATTTCCAAAGAATTTGTTTGGGGATGGTGTAGTTGATAACAAGATTGTCGATACCGGGTGTGTTTAGGAGTTGAGGCGTTTAACACATCACCCCATCATTTCGAAAAGAGAAACTGAAATTTAACACCACAGGGAGCAGAGAAAATAAAAAAAAAATATAATTTCCCCTTCCCTTTTGCGATAGCATCGCAAAGAAATACATAAGAAGTCGTCAGAAAAGGAAATCTATTTGTTTATATTTTTAGAAACCCCTTTAATGGTATCCTTAATTATCTACGATATCTGTTGAGTGATACTGACCACGTACGGGTGTAGCGACTGTGTCCAGTTTACCTGCTGTGCCCTGAAGTGCAAAGGGTTCCGCATTGCTCTAGTACGCACTCAGGGTTAGCTGATGACCACGATCCTAAAAGATTCTTCTCGTGGTACTCCCTGGAAACAGAAAAACAGCAGTTCGTGCTGTATTCCTGGTCAGCTATTGTGGGATCATATCCGTGGACGTGAAGGCTTCAGATGGAATGAGAATCGACTACGACAAAACAAGCAAAATCTCCGACACCTTTGCGCCAACACAGACAGCGGCATTGTAGACACGGTGACGTAAGACATTGTGGCTCAGCCAGTAGATGCAATGTCAATGTCCATGTCCCGATATGGGTAGATGTCGTCACGTATCGAGAATCGTGTACAAGTCTCAGCAAGGCTAACATATTGAGTAGAAAGAGAGGGCAATACAGAATCAGAGAGCAAAAAAGAATATAGGAAATGTTACATGGAAGTCAGAACTGAGGCACTGTTCAGCTCGAGAACATGATTATAGTCCCCAGTGCTCCCATATATGTCTAGAGACTCAGACTTGGACGAGAGGTTTACGATGTCGCGAATGATAATCGATTAAAAGGTTAAACGAACCCGTGCCCAACTCTGCTATAACGTTTTTTCCTATTACGGAATCATACTCACAGATGATAAAAAGGTTCAGTACCCGATAGGCACAGGGATAATACGTCTAATTACGCGAGACAAGTTCAATGCAGCGGAACACCTCGTGCTAGGTAGACGTAGTCGCCTCAAGTCAAAATCTCTGATTACAGCCTCCACGAAGACTGCCAATGAGAGAGATGTTTTGGCCTGCAAAGTCCAAGGGCACAGTGGGTGATTAACCATCACGGCGTAGAGTCGATACACTCTTGTCGTCTGGCTACAGATATGAAGTCTGTCACAGGTTAGGGAAACCTATCCGAATTAAACGCTTACCGAAACAGGATGTGCTAGTTATCCATGACAGATATTGAACGGTAGCACAACGTACTTCACACTCTCCGGAGGAAGTCACACACATTTCAGGATGAATAAACGAGTAACACAAACATAAGTAACTACGCTTGTTTGGTCATATAAAGAGACACAACTGTTTAGAAAGACAAATAATGGAGGGAAGAGTACCAGGGTAGAGGAGAAAGGGCAGATCAAGAAGACGGTGGACTGACGACATTAAAGATGATGATGATGTTCTTCCTTCGCAAGCGAAGATGAGCATGGCAGGAAAAAAAAATTAAATGCAATGAAAAATACAAATTAAAATATATAATAATTAAAATTGGTAATTAATTATTTTGGTTTGTGAGTTCGTAGATGCCCGATGAGTCCGATTCGTGCACGGAAAGTTCTATTGCAGTGCATGCAGGAGTACTGAAGATTCGGGGTAGGAGAATTTACGGATTTGTCCTTCCACTTCTTGCGCTTGTGGATTGCCCGCAGTGTTCTTTCTTTTTCAAATTTCGTGATGTCAGCAGTGATATGGGTGTGCCAGACTGAGGTATCAAGTGCTGTAGTCTCCCAGGAGCTAGGATCGATGCTGCAGTTCTTGAGAGAGCTTTTTAGGTGATCCTTTTTAGGTGACATTAAAGATAATACATCGCTAGATAATGCAAGCCGCATCGCCCAAGACAGAGAGGGGTTGCGAGAGTTCATTGGGAAGAGAACGTTCTGGAAAGAATACGTTACATGAATATATGACAAACAAACAAACAAACAACTGTTTGTACTGTTTGTTCACTGTCGTGTATTTTCTTGAAAAGACCTTATGGTTTTAACGTTGAAACTGTCTTATATACTGTTATCTGAATTTCTTTTTCATAACCATACTCCATAGTGTGATAATCTGTGTGTTCATTGTAGTGCTAATGGTTGGTTGGTTGCTGATCCAGTGGTCCATGGTCTCATGCCCTTTGACCTAATGCAATTAAATGGCATTATATTGCTGGGAGGTCTGTGGATTTTCGCCCCACCCCGGGACAGAGCCAGAGAATAACTATCACACCTCCAGGAAGGTAGGTTTCAACCTATGCACTGCTCCTAGCCACTGTAGCCAAGATAGGGTTCTCACTGTGGTCATTCCCCGCCACCAATTGACTACTGGTTATGCCAAGCTTCTCTATTGCTCTAGGCATGCAACCAAATATTCAAGTCAAAAGGATTGTCACGTCCTGAGTCACTGTGCCTCTATAATGGATCTAAGTCATAGGAAAAAAACAGTGCTGTCAGTTTCCTCCTCCCCAGTGTTGCACAGTACATCTCTGGCTCCCTCCCAACCACAGAGGGTGCATACATATATATTCAGGTAAACATGAAACACATTTCAACAACACAATAAAAGCATAATTGTTTAGATGACGTGCCATGAAGCTTCTCTAAGAAGATAACCTCAATATAACGGCATGTCATCCACTAAGGTTTTCTGTTGCATGGGTGGTATTTCTAGTGGGCCATTGGTGAGACCCACAGACGCAACCACATGCGTGCAGTGCTAATCGAACCTGTTAGTTAGTTAGTTATCGTCGGATCATCATCACTGCAAACTGGACACCTCCATAGTTGCTCCGATCTCTCCTTGAGTGTATCCGCCATCACACTTCTGCTGACAGTACCGGTCCTATGCTAGTTGACCATCATTCTTCTGCGCCCTCCAAAATGTTCACCTCTAGCAACACCGCATTTCAATCCCTGATCTTTAATCCTAGCCATTGAAAAGGAATCATCATCCACATTAGTCTCACTCTCGCGTGTTATATCTCTTAAGGAGTTCAAAACGTCAGCGCGATCCATTGCCCCATCGCCCTTTGCCACAATCGCACACGATGCCATTTGATCCGCTCTTTCATTGCCTCGAACGCCCACATGTCCCGGCACGAAAATAAATGTAACCGCTTTCAAGCTCGAATTTCTCAAGGCCTCAATCCACTGTTCGCGAACGAGACCCACTTGTATCGAACTTGTGTTTTGTATAAGAACTTTTGTTATGCAGTATTACAAGTCTCACTTATTATAAATTGTCATATCATTAGCAACATGGTCATTTTCTCGATTATCACCACAACACAAGCTCTTATATTTATCACCTTTACTCATTCTCTCTTCTTCACACAATCGTTTGTCTTCATAGATCTGTTTATGTCTTCACACATTCGTCTATATCTTCACACATTGGTCTATGTATCAAACATCCATTCACAAAACCGCACATTTAATTATGCTGTATTAAAAACATGGAACATGATATCAATTTTCTTCAAAACATTCAGTACAACTGTCCGAGTTCTCCGCTACGGATCAATTAAACATACAAGAACTTCAAATATTGACAAAGATTTCCTCTATTGCGTCCTTCGCCACATTCATCAATTGAGTAATATAGGCAAGTGATATTTTATTTTTACTTTTCGAGACTCATCATTGGCGAGACAGGTTTGAGTGCGTTACTGATTCCAAATGTTCTTACAAGCTTAGACGTGTGTGTTAACACATTAGTTGCAAGTAACCAATGAGAGAGGTACAATTTATAGACGATATTGTCTCATTGTAATATGGCTTGCTCCATTAATTTCGTTAACCATTTTAGAGGCAGACAGTTATAAAATAGTTTAATAGATGCTACAACGGGGTAGGCAAGGTTTGATAAAAGTTGACGGCAACAATACTGTATATTATTTTTTTACAGACCGATTAAATTGTTTGAATTTGAAACATGTATCTAAACATCAGAACAAAATAAAAACGTTTTTTGATTGGTAGTTGGGGTGGGGGGGGGGAGGAGAGAAAGAAAGAGGGTGTCCTCATATTTTAACAAGACGAGGGAGGGGTTCTCATTCCTTGACGGTTATTGACTACAGGCTGTGGTTTGGTCAAATGTGATAATTAAATTGTTGACGTAACTTACAAACATCCCCTAGTATGATATATTTGAATAGGAATTTGGTGCTTTCCCTGGCGAAGTGGTCAAACTATGTGTCTTCCGTTCTAGAGGTTGCAAGCTGAGAACAAGGCTGCCAAAGTGCGAGACATTAAAACTTCTCAACATTGTTGACTTTATGAACCGCACATAACATATCTATGTGATTTTTGTGTGATAATGTTTATGTGATATTTATATGATGATGTCTGTGCTGATATTTATGTGATGTTTATATGGCGATGTTTATAATGTTGTTTATGTGATATTTGCATGATGATGTATGTGATGATGTTTACATGATGTTTGTGTGATGATATTTGATGAAGTTTATGAGATGATGTTTTTGTGATGATGATTATGTGCTAGTATTTATGTGATGATTTATGTGATGTTTATAAGATGATGTTTGTGACTAGACGTTTGTAAAAGTGATGTTTGTAGTTAGTTGTGCATGATGTTGATGTTCGTGATATAACGTTTGTATTGCTAATGTTTGTGATTGCGCTGATCGTGATAATGATGTTTGTAACTATATGTTTGTGATGTTGATGTTTGTAACTAGATGTTTATGTGGTATGTTAGTAGCTAATTGTTTGTGGTGATGATGTCTGTGATAGTAATGTTATTGTGACAAAATGCCTGTGATGAGGATGTTTGTGATTAGATGTCTATGAAGATGTCAATCTTCTATGCCCTATCCATCATGTATAATCTGTGCTGGACATGTCAGGCCATTCGCATGATAGGCGTGCGTCTTCCAAAGGAAACTGTTCATTGTGAACTCAAAACGTTCAGCGTCAGGGGTAGAAGAGTTTTCTGAAAAGTTGTAATTGTGAACTGTATGTAGGTAAGCGTTCTTGTGGTCTATGTTGAACTGTATATAGGTACGTAAACGTTTAATTTGAGGTCAGGAAAAACGTTTTACAGATTACTTAAACACAGCTGTCAAACATTGCAAGGTTAACGCAAGCTCTTAGGTAGTCACATTTGCTGACAGTCTAGCCTGACATTGTAAGATGGTCAGTTGGTTAGGTGCTATCCCCAGAAATTGCGAACGATTTGCTCTTACTTCCTATGTTCAGTGGGGTGCTTTCGCATAGCTTTCTTTCACATCCAGGATGATTCAGCGTTCAGCTTAGTGCAATACATATTGAAAAAGCCTTCTACTCAGAGGGGGAACATGTCATGAGACAAGCTGATAGTTAGCCCGGGTCACCCCTGTGTATCTTTTTTTCTGACGAGGCGCATAACAACCAGCGAGCTATTCCTCGTGTAGAAAGTCCATTTCATTACTATGCTTAATGTCTCTAGGTCTCAGACATAATTTCTTCTGTATGAGCCTTTTTAGGCAACGGTGACAGTTGAATTATGCTCAGGTTTGATACACCTTTTTGGATGAGATGCTAATTGGCCAAACATGTCGGGGTGGGGGGGGGGGGTGGGGTGATCTTGGATTAGACTATATTTTTCACGCACTTGTCTCGTCCATCTGCGATGGTCTTCCAATGCATCGCCAGACACGGCCTGTATTTTGACTCTCGGTTATTGCGTTTCTGATCGCAAACAGTAGATAAATTGCGCTTATCTCGGATCAGGAACTTCACAGTCGACGAACAAATCTCGTGTACGAAAGGCATCATTCCCCTCTATGCCTTTGGTACTGAACCCAATAATCTCGGTATGGCTACGTTGGGCAATGGCGACAGTCGAGGTAGACTAGATTTGTAATGTCCTCGAAGACTTGCTTGCGTCTACGCTGCCCAGAGCGTCCAGAGTCCGAGTCTCAACACTGCTTCGGACAGAAGTTTTGAACAATGTGCTTCCCGAAATTTGTTTTTCCTGTATGCAATGGAGAGATGTATTCAAAGCTTTCTTCCATACCCAGGAGTGCATGTTCAAGTTGTCGTATCCAATACCTGAGCCATGACTCCTACTTTGAATGGGGTCAATTGTGGTTAGATATGTGGACCTATGTCTATTATAGTGCATGAGCAGCACTTTCACTAGTCAGTCTCGGGCTGAAAAATTTTGACTTCCTTGCCACTATATCATTTCACATACACAACCCTGCTCTCAAGCGCGTGTTTCCTTTTCAGAATCAATGCGTGCTCTTAAGATAACTATATCTTAGCGAGATCTACCTATACCGGTCATTGGCATTGGCCGCCCCTCTAATGTTTCATCATGTTTGGCTGACCGAGATGGAAGGCACATATAACTTACGTAGCTATGTGTCTACAGTGCTACTGGTTGTGTTGACGTAGAGGTTTAAGAGATATTGCCTGTTTCGTTGCAGGCAATTCTCATTTAACTAAACCCTCCACATCAATGGAGATGAGCCTAAAAATTGTTGGACAGGAACACAGAAAGAGCAGCTGTATTTCTGTTTTCAGTGTGCACCACGAGGAGACACCTTTGGGATCTTGGTTATCAGTCAACCCTGGGTCTACACGAGAGCAATGCGAGACCTTGTGCACCCCGACATGGTCAGATAAGTGCGAATATTAGAAGAAAACTTTAAACAACGCAGAACACTACAAGCGATTCAATACTGTTTACAAAAATTGAAAGATGCGATCAAAGTGCGTTCCCTCACTTCACGATCTTCAGTAATATGTTCATACATAAACAGGTTTTCCACAACCCATATGTGAGTTCTCAGACATCTGAAGACTAACAAACAACAAACCAAATAGATTATTATTTCAATGCTATGTTTATCTTTGCTTGTGTAGGCGAAACAACATCAAGTTGAAAACTATAATATATGATTTACCAATTTTCATACAATATCTTATACACGGTGTCAAATAACGAAACAAAACTGAGATAAGTTTCACGTTTCAGAATTTGTATTCGGGACAAATACATGTTACATTTACTGCAATTGATTTTCATAGACATTTCTCTTGCCTTCCAGACATGACATAGATCTGATGGGAGAAGAAGCAGGCAGGGCCCGTTGAAAGAGAGCAAATACAGGCTGGAAACATTTCAAATTGTTCTACAAAAAGAACGCACAGAACTGAAGAGCACTTTTAGAGCTTATAAAGTGACAGAAAACCGATCTGAAGACAGCTAATCGACTGATTCTATCTCTTCATTTCATCCTCTGAGCTACCTCTTGAAGAATTCTGTATTGACGCGCGATTAACCGTATGTTACAAGACACCAGTTTTAGGGGAAGATTCTTATTGTTTTCCTTTTTAACACATAAATAAAAACCAGGCTTGCGTATTCATTTCTTAAATTTATCATTATGTCTGGTATATGCTGGAGTTTTGCTGTAAACTAGTAATACACCTTACAACTGTGTTTCCCAACTAGTACTACATCTTAAAACAGTATTTCCCAACTAGAAATACATCGTACAAAACTGTTTCCCAACTAGAAATACATCGTACAAAACTGTTTCCCAACTATTAATACGCCTACAACAGTGTTTTCCAATTAGTAATACACCTTACAACTGTGTTTCCCAACTATTAATACACCTTACAACTTCTTCTTCTTCTTCTTCTGCGTTCATTCTCAAACTCCTGCAGATTAGCAGGATGTAGTCCGGAGAACGGAATGCGCTGTGTCATAGTTTACAACATTGCTGCGATATCTGCGCCTTTCGGCCTAACACATCCGACTTCAGCACGGCTTTGGGTCACTGACCCTATATGGGATGGGACAGCCAACTCCATCCCATAACCTCCTTAGTCGCCTTTTACGACATGCGTGGAAGGTAAACAGTGTTGCTATTCTTTGCTCCCCTTTCGGGCCCCGGCAACACATGGGCGCACCTTACAACTGAGTTTCCCAACTAGTACTACATCTTAAAACAGTGTTTCCCAACTAAAAATACATCTTACAATAGTGTTTCCAAACTAGTAATATATCTTACAACTGTTTTTCCCAACTAGAAATACATCTTAAAACAGTGTTTCACAGCTAGTAGTACATCTTACAACAGTGTCTCCCAAGTATTAATACATCTTAAAACAGTGTTTCCCAACTAGAAATACATCTTACAATAGAAAGATAGTTTATTTAAAGCAACGACAAAAAACTTATACTAAGAGTTAAGTATTTTTATTACCAGGCGAAATCTGTAGTCTCCAGGGTGTGAAAGAAAGTCAGAATCTGTAGTCTCCAGGGTGTGAAAGAAAGTCAGAATCTGTAGTCTCCAGGGTGTGAAAGAAAGTCAGATTCTGTAGTCTCCAGGGTGTGAAAGTAAGTCAGAATCTGTAGTCTCCAGGGTGTGAAAGAAAGTCAGAATCTGTAGTCTCCAGGGTGTGAAAGAAAGTCAGATTCTGTAGTCTCCAGGGTGTGAAAGTAAGTCAGAATCTGTAGTCTCCAGGGTGTGAAAGAAAGTCAGAATCTGTAGTCTCCAGGGTGTGAAAGAAAGTCAGAATCTGTAGTCTCCAGGGTGTGAAAGAAAGTCAGAATCTGTAGTCTCCAGGGTGTGACAGAAAGTCAGAAATTACAACCTTGCAGGTAGGAAGTAAGAGCAAGCACACAACTTCACGTAGGAAGTAAGAGAAACCACACAACTACACGTAGGAAGTAAGAGAAACCACACAACTTCACGTAGGAAGTAAGAGCAACCACACGATTCACGTAGGATGTAAGAGCAACCACACGATGCACGTAGGATGTAAGAGCAACCACACGATGCACGTAGGATGTAAGAGCAACCACACGATGCACGTAGGATGTAAGAGCAACCACACGATGTACGTAGGATGTAAGAGCAACCACACGATACACGTAGGATGTAAGAGCAACCACACGATGCACGTAGGAAGTAAGAGAAACCACACGATGCACGTAGGATGTAAGAGCAACCACACGATGCACGTAGGATGTAAGAGCAACCACACGATGCACGTAGGATGTAAGAGCAACCACACGATGCACGTAGGATGTAAGAGCAAGTCGTTCGCAATTCCTGGGCATAGAAGACAACAACAAGGAGGAAATCCCTACCCCCAACCCCCAATTAGGAAAGTCGTACTACGGCTCTGTTAAGAATGATGTGATCAGCACACGCCCGTCCATTACTTTATCATAAGATCTGGTACCTATTTTCTTAGGCTTGGTGCACCTTTTTGCAGGAATAACAGACTGTTCAATTCGATGGAGAAGCATACGAACTGTTTCAAGTTCAAATATGTGTTCGAAGCATAGTTGTCACATCTTGTCACACCTATTGGCATATGTATTTAACAGACAAGCAGAAAGCAGTGTCACCTACAGTTTGATGATATTTGGAAGCTATTTCTATCTATTGTCTTTTCTCTGCTTGTTCTGTAAGGCGTCGCCTAATTGAATGGCAATATGTTTTCTGCCTATGACACTTTTAGCTGCTTGATATACAGTACTATTTTGACGCCGCGGGACGTCGGTAACCCCTTTAATTCGCATGTTTTTCTCCTTCATCTGCCTCTTGGTGTTTACAATCTCTTGTATGCTTTTGCTGTTGACCAATGTGTTTTCGTTCTCACGAGTACCAATTTCTATCTATCTATACCTTTCTGCCTTGCGGCCTCAGGGGTGGAAGAGTTCTCTGGAGATGACATTCTTGTGTGCAGTTTGTAAGCTTGTTCATGTGGCTTCTTTGATCCATCTTTTACATGGTCTGTCTTTGGCTTTATAGCCGTTATGTCTATGTGTCCTGGCCATTTGTGGCATGCTATCTGTTGGTAGTCTGGAAGCGTGTGAAAACCACTTGATCTGTTGTCTTTTGATGTGTTTCAATACTGGTATTGTTTTGGATATCTGTCTGATGTTATCCTTTCTAATTCTGTCTCTTAATGACACTCCGAATATTCTTTGTAGTCATGTCATTTCTGCTGTCACTATTTTTCTTTTGTCTTGAGCTATCATTGTCCAGGTTTAGCACAGTACCAATTTGCATGATTGACAGCCGCAAATTAATAATCTTACCGAATATTCAATAAATATTTACAAGGATACAGTCTTCCTATATAAGCATGACGCCTATAGGGGGCTTGCTGTTTGATTGTGGAACACTGACGAGACCTTTAGGTCATCCGCATGATGAAACCATATTTTAAACGAGAAGCGAACAACTATCAGGTGAAGAAAACAAACGCACGTCGGAATAAAATAGTAATTATTTTTAAGAAATTATTATAGTTTATGAAGCATGCTTGTAGTTTTGATGGCTCATGACTACACTTATCTATCTCTATCTATCTATTCGCTAAACCATTTGTTGCATCTCAGCGTCAGGGATATAAGAGTTTTCTGGGGACGGCCCTCTTGTGTGTTGTGTATACTGTGGAATTTATCACCTCTTTTATTTCAGTGGTCCATCGTTTTCATGGTCGGCCTCTAGGTCTGCCGTCACTGTATCTGTGTAGCATAGTTTGATGTTGTATGCTGTCTGATGGTAGTCTGCTGATGTTTGCAAACCATTTGATCTATTGTCTCTTAATATATTCCAAGATTGGGGTGGTGCTTGTTTTTTTGTCGAATGCCATCAATTCCTCACTTTGCGATATTCCTAGTATTCTGCTTAGGCATGCCATTTAGGCTGTTGCAAGTTTATGTTTATCTTGTGCTGTCGTTGTCCATGTTTGGCATTGGTAGCACATCCTTGGTATATTAGTCGTTTTGAATAGTGTTAATTTGGTAAATCTTGCTTTTCTTGTTTTTAAATCTTGTAAATCTACATTTTTGTTTCTGTAAATTGGTGTCATTTGCCCTGGGGCATGGCATGCTTTACTACATATATTGTGCATTTCTTTGCTGCTCTTGCCGTCTGTTGTTATCTTACTTCCCAGGTATGTGAATTATGTCAACATGTCACCAGTGTGTTGCCGGGGCCCGAAAGGGGAGCAAAGAATAGCAACACTATTTACCTTCCAGGCATGTCGTAAAAGGCGACTAAGGAGGTTATGGGATGGAGTTGGCTGTTCCATTCCATATAGGGCCAGTGACCAAAAGCCATGCTGAAGTCGTATGTGTCGGGCCGAAAGGCGCAGATATCGCAGCAGTGCTGTAAACCATGACGCAACGCATTCCGTTCTACGGACTACATCCTGCTAATCTGCAGGAGTTTGAGAACGAACGCAGAAGAAGAAGAAGATGTCAACTTGTTAAGTCAGATGTTCTTTTTCTTTCTGTTCTTCCTATATTCATTACTTCGGTCTTTTTTATACTTATCTTCATGTTAAAGGTATGAAATGTTTGATGTAATCTGTCTATTTGTCTTTGTAGATGATGATGCCACTAGTGCTTGGTCATCTGCAAATAGTAGTTCGTTTAAGTTTACCTTCAGGTTGTTTTCTTCCGTTGTCTTTGCCACTGTGCAGATGTGATCTATGTACCACAGGGAAAGATGCAGGGACCAATTGAGGCTGGACTCCTTCACCAGTGCACATATTGTACTGCAGAGAACAGCTGAAGCTGAACAACTTCATTAGTGCACAGATACTGCAGGGTACAATTGAGGTTGGACTCGTTTACCAGTACACAGATTATACTGCAGGGTGCAATTGAGGCTGGACTCCTTTACCAGTGCACAGATTATACTGCAGGGTACAATTGAGGCTGGACTCCTTTACCAGTGCACAGATTATACTGCAGGGTACAATTGAGGCTGGACTCCTTTACCAGTGCACAGATTATACTGCCGAGAAAGGTTGAGGCTGGACATCTTCAAAAGTGCACAAAGGAAATACTAGTTCTGCTTCTCGTAATTCATGGGATTCTAGCCAGTAGATAAGTGGGAGTTTGGTGGGTTCAAACTCCCCTCTTCCTTAACAAATCAAAACATGCCCTTTATTACTAGAAACTTAGCCAAAAGTTTGGCTACAACATCCCCCCCCCCCCAAGCTATTTTTCACATAATGGCCATTCAATTTTTCAGCAAGAGGAAGAACTGACACACGAAAATGCACAAAAGCTCTATTTTTGTTGGTAACCTCCCCCCCCCCCCCAATAGGAAACGTATATACAGCCCTGCTGATGTGATTTTTTAAAAAAAAGCAAACAAACAACATCTTTTCATGAAACAACATAAAATGGTTGCCTATATTTATTTAAAAAAATGTTCTTCAGTATTGCACATATTAATATTTTGTCTTGGAAGTTATTTGTGATTATCCGGCACACTCATAAAACACTTTCTGTGATCACAACACAGGCGTTTATGAAGCCAAAAAGCCTAAGAGAATCTGTGAATATCCCGGGGGTATTAAAACATAACTGGATTTTATTATTATATGTGTACAGGAAAGGAGACGGATTTTGTTCTTCTAGTGCTATATTGAAAACATCGTCCTCTTTTACACCCACAAACGGCAAATATCCCAGGGCAAGGGACAGAACAACCTCCTGATGTTTTCTGTGATAAACATGGCGTTCAGTGGAAGCGTGATAGCAAACATGTACGAGTATAAACCAGGCAGTTATTGTGTTCTGAAGCTAGACGCCGTGGGGGCAAATGGATATAATGACGTTTACATTGGAGTCATGTTCTGTCTGTCCGTGTATCCCCCTTATTGTTTCCTTATATTTATTTTCCAGACATATGGACACAGATAATGATATCGATATATTTATTTCTTCCTCCAAAAGGAGACTGTATCAGAAAGATACGTTTTAAAAATACATCTGGGGTATATACATCTGGGGTACATACATATGGGGTACATACATCTGGGGTACTGGGGTACAAACATCTGGGGTACTGGGATGCATACATCTGGGGTACTGGGGTACATACATCTGGGGTACATACATCTGGGGTACATACATCTGGAGTACTGGGGTACATACATCTGGGGTACATACATCTGGGGTACTGTGGTATATACATCTGGGGTACATACATCTGGGGTACATACATCGTTTATCTGGTTGTGACGATCCATACAGATTCTTAAATAATAATATATTTGAGTATGAATTAATGGATATGAAATTTTTTTATTTTTTTCCAGAGTGTTTTGTGATTTATAAACTAGAATGTGTGTTGTACAAGAAAACCTTTTTTTAGAGATGGTTAGTAGTGGTTTACAGCGTGTGCCAGATGGACCCTCATGTGGTCAAGGAGAAAAAAATTGAAGGGCATAGACCTGAATTTGGGAAGGGCACACAGAAAGGTAATTTGAAGTAATTGAAAAGATATAATATTTTAAGAGGTTTGGGGCGGCATATTGTTTATAAAGTGGATTGTTTGAAGTAATTAAAAATATATAATATTTCAACAGGTGTTTAGCGACATCTTGTTTATAAAGTGGATTGTCTAGGAGATCTCTGAGAATTATTACTTGAAGCTACAGATGTACCTGCTACAGTGATATTGTAGGTACTCGACTTTCCACTTCGTTGAAAGGAGCAAAGTACATGTGGGTAATCCAAGTACAATTCAGCCAGTCCTCTGTGCCATTTTTTTGAATCATAAAGATTTTAACTAGATACGTTCAGATGACACATTCTCGCCTCGCAACTTTTTCCATCTTCGACCACACGGCATTCCTAAGAAAAGACCGATTTTAGTCAAAATTTTAACAAGTATATTCTCAAGATACTATGAATATGGACTTGTCGAACGTCACATAGGCAACACAGACACACACACACTGCACATGAATGTAAATTCTCCGAGAACTATAAACATTTAAAATTACTAAATGTTAAAATACCTCTGAGATCTGAAACATTTAACAAGCTTATTTCGCAATTTAAATTTATTTAGGCTTCAGGGGTGCCATGTAAGCATCTTTCTTTAACAAGGGGACAATGGGTGAAAATGACCGAGTTATAGTATTATTTTCAGACTGGTGTAGACAAGAACCAATAATAAACAGCGGATTAATGATGGCCAATAATAATAATAAGTATGTGGTCACTAAGTAAACAGGGATCTAAGTTATGTCCAAAAAGTGACTGTACTGAAATCACGAAGTCATATGGACTTTTTGTCGAAAGTGACAAACAATGGAACCACTAAATGTTCGCACGTTTCTGTTGCACTGGATGTCTTCCTACAGGATGGTTTGACATGAGCTCAACATACACACATAGTATGTTCTCAATAAGAGGATTCTTCTGAAAGCTTTGCACATTGACAAGAGTTGCAGTCTTCTGGTTATGAAAGAAATATCTTTGAAGAAACTTCTTTGTACACAGGCAACACGAGCATCATCCATGTGATTACTGGATATCTATGGAAAAAAACCCCAAATATAGACCTTACATCCTACATAAGGGAAAAACAACCAAACATAGGTCTTACATCATACATAAGGGAAAAACAACCAAACCTAGGTCTTACATCCTACATAAGAGAAAAACAACCAAACATAGGCGTTAAATTCTACATAAGGGAAAAACAACCAAACATAGGTCTTACATCCTACATAAGAAAAAAACAACCAAACATAGGCGTTAAATCCTACATAAAGGAAAAACAACCACATAGGTCTTACATCCTACATAAGGAAAAGACGTACTGACATTACCTAATGACCTCCTGTTGTTAATGCAATATGAACGTGATGACGTATGTATGCTGCTTCTTAAGACATATGGCATTAATTTCAATGTTGCATACATAGGACACCGCGCCTAACGAACTGTTAATGTATTTGATCCCGCACTCAACGAACTGTTAATGTGCTTGACTTCTCAACCAGCGAACAGTTACTGTTTGACACTACATCCAAAAGAACACTTAACGTGTTTGATCCCTCACCCAACGAACAGTTAATGTGTTTGACCATGCACCCAATATGAGCCCATGGACCGCTGGATCAGCAACCATGCACCCAACGAGCTGTTACTTTATTTGACCATGCACTCAACCAACAGTTAACGTGTTTGACCATGCACCCAACGAGCTGTTACCCTATTTGGCCATGCACCCATCGAGCTGGTACTCTATTTGACCATGCACTCAACGAACGGTTAATGTGCTTGACCCCACACCCAACGAACAGGTAATGTGCTTGACCATGCACCCAACGAGCGGTTAATTTGTTTGTTCCCTAACCCAACAAATGGTTTATGTATGTGTGTGTCTCTTTACCCAACGAAAGATTATAATCGTTCTAATAATAATAATAATAATAATAATAATAATAATAATAATAATAATGTGTTTGTCCCCACACCGAACGAAAAAGGTAATATGGTGAATCAATGATTAAATCAGCAATATAAACAGGAAGCATGAAGAATTATAGAACAAATATGAAAATATAGGGATAGAGGGGTAGACCGAATTTGAACCAGGTAATTTCAGCTGACACCTACTTGCATTGCAACTTGAGTTAACACGTTAGCCGTAGAGAAGTGTGTACATAGATTGACTCAGTGCTTCCATAAGTTCCATGGAATCTCTTTCTGGCGTAGTGATATGAGGGGTATGATAAGAGAAAGTTGCGGGATGTATGATAGAGAAAGATGTGATGGGTAAGATAAGAAAGGTGCGGGATGTATGATAGAGAAAGATGTGATGGGTTAGATAAGAAAGGCGTGGGATGTATGATAGAGAAAGATGTGATGAGTTGATAAGAAAGGCGTGGGATGTATGATAGAGAAAGATGTGATGGGTTAGATAAGAAAGGCGTGGGATGTATGATAGAGAAAGATGTGATGGGTTAGATAAGAAAGGCGTGGGATGTATGATAGAGAAAGATGTGATGGGTAAGATAAGAAAGGCGTGGGATGTATGATAGAGAAATGTGTGGGAGATATAGAGAGAAATATGGAATATATGATAAAGAAAGATGTGGGAGGCAAACAAGGAAAATAATGAGAAACTTATAAAGAGAACGCATGCTGAAAGTAGGAAAAAATGACAGATGACGAAAGTATAAAAGAGAAAAGGTATATAACGTGTGAATAGAGAATGCATTATAGATAAACTTAAAGATTAAAAAAAAGTGAAAATGTACAGGCATATCTTGAGAAAAACGTCATATCCTGTTTGACAATTTTTACGTAATTGTGTGCTTAATGGTAATAACCCGTCACAAATGACAAGAAAAAATATCAAGGCATGACACTGTGGGAATTGAAAAGCTCTTTAATGACAATGATTTTCTACGAAATCTAAGGTTGTCAAAAATACTTTTCTGTGTAATGGACGTTAGATATAAGGCATGCAACATATGTTGTTTTAAAGGCATTTTCTGAAATGTGTATTGCAACAATGAGCATATACAAGAAATAGAAGCACCACACACGGTGAATTGATATGAAGTAGACCTCAGCCGTCGTTACTTTCTGCTTATGAAATAGAAGCACCACACACGGTGAATTGACATGAAGTAGTGAAGGGTTAAGGGGATGAAATGTATCGTTGAAACTTAACACTAAACAAATCAATGTCCGCAACAACAAAAAATTAAAAAATATAAATTACAAAAAAAAGATAATTTTGCGATTGCTATTTATTAATTTTTGGGACATTTTTGGTTGGAGTATGGGTTGTGGGGGAGGTGAAGAAAAAGTACACTTATATACTCTGTTAACTTTAAGAATGAAGTGGATCAAAACACACACCCACATTACTCCGCGACAGAAGGTGATTTTAAAACAGCCGTTGACATGTAAAAACAATATTCTTTAACACATTTAAAAGCAATTAAAAAGAATATTCATACATTTTAAAAACTATTTAAAAACTTAATTTAAGAACAATATTACTGGGCAATTAACAATCGATTAATGCGTTCTGGGTCCAACTACTAATCAGAAGCACTGACCCACTTCATTCTTAGAGTGAACAGCAGTAGAGACTATTTGGTTCTATCGCATTAAAAGTATTTTCCTTATGATTATTTGCTCTTGTATTCCAGCGCTCGTGCCACTGAAGAAAGCATATATATTCTGCACTTTTTCGGAATTGCTAGTTTTTAAGTTCCAATAGGAAGACAAGTTGGTGCAGTTCTAATTATAGAATCTTGAACTCTAACAAAGGAATGTGATCGTCTATGCTTATTCAGACTAATTGTTGCTCAAACTTTTGAGCACTCCTGCAGTCACTGCGAGCTCTTGCCGTCACACAATATTCAGCACCAACCAACATAGATCATTCACTGACTGCAAATATTTATTGGGATCATTAAAATGCAATAAAATTGAAAGCACAATACACAAAACTAGACAACGATTGGGCAACATCAATAAAAGCTGAAACATCATACTCCCATGGCTAACTGGTCCATTGCGGTATCACTGTACATGCAAAAGCTGATGCTCTGGTAAAGGCAGGAGGCAAAATAAAACACTTCAGATATCCTCTGCGATACTTCTTTATTTTTCCTTTTCGCTTAATACCTCTTTATGCCTTGCAGCGTGAGAGGTAAAAGAGTTCTATGGAGATGGCTTTTTTGTGTGCTTCATATATGTTTGTTTTCGTTGACTCTTATTTCTGTAATCCATCGTCTGCAAGTTGTCCATAGCTTTGTATCCATCGCGTTTGTACAGTAATGCTTTTTGAGGGGTAGTGTCTGATGGTTGTCTGGATTCATGCGAAAATAACTTAATCTGTTGTCTTCTGACGTAATCCAAGAGTGGCATTATTTTTGTTAGTCTTCTGACGTTTTTGTTCATGATTCTCTCTCTTATGGTTACTCCAAGGATTCTACGTAGACAAATCATTTCTGTTGTAACAAGTTTTCTTTTGGATTATGTTGTTGTATTTTGTTAGTTAGTATCAACGTTTAACATTGGTAGCATAGTTATGGTGAGATGATCGTTTTATATAGTCAGTTATGATGTTTATACTCACATATTTGTTATTGAAAATAGGGAATATCTTCCCCAAGATCTGATATGCTATGTTACATATATTTTGGATTTCTTTGGTGTTTTTCCCCATTCGATGACATGATGATTCCAAGATAAGTGAATTATTTCATCTGCTTAAGTTGTTGATTATCGATTAGAATAGTGATGTTTCTTTCTGCTTTTGCCATTGACTTCTGCTTAATGTTTTCTGTGTTTATCTTCATGTTAAAGTTCCTACATGTTGTGTGGAGTCTAGCTATGTGTTATTGTAGTTGTTCTTTCGTTGTTGATATTATTGCTTGATCGTCTGAAAAATGAAGTTACGTTTGAATGTCATCTTCTGAGAACTCTCCATGTTTCCTATGAGCATTTAAGTTGTATACTGTTGGCGAGTACAGTGAGGATAAAACGCTAATCTGCAACAATTATACATCACAGTGGAATAAAAGTATGGATATTGATGAAAAAAACTAGACCTAATACACCAACTTCATAGAGAACAATAATCATCATCTTTCGACTTAGAACTGGCAACTGTAGACTACAAGGCCGCAGTTACCGGATCAGAGTCGTCCACAAGATAGGTAACCATTCAGAGCAGACACACATATCCCTGAACACATACTCCAAGACTGACCAGATTACAAACAACTGCGAGACATAACATTGCCACACTGAACTGAACTCACGGAAAAACATTGAGGCAGTCGCTCTAACCTGGAGAAAACTGAGAGCTTCCTACTTGCGACTGGCCTGAAGATATAGCAAAACCAGAGCTGGTAAGAATTTTGAACACAGAAGACTAATTGTTAACTAATGCTTTTGAATAATTTCTATTCTCATTCTGGTGTTGTAGTACCAACTGGTAGTTTTTCTAAATTTTCTTTGATTTTGTGTGTGTGTATTGATGTTTTTGCTCCCGTACCATGTCGTTCTTAAGCTTTTGTAAATTTTATTTTGGGTTAATTTTATATTTTTGTTGCAGTCTTTCTTCTGTCTTTTTCAATTTGCTTTTACAGCTACTATTACGGTTATGGTTGGTGTCTATACATATGTTTAGTATCGCTATTGAGTCTGTTATTTTCCTTCTTTTGGGTTTTCATGTTAATATAAAATCTATCTGACTTTTACGTCCTAAATGGTTCCACTTATGCATTGTGTGTAATTTGGATTCTCTGTGCTTGAAGAATATGTTAGTTACAAATAGGTTGTGCTGTATTGTGCACATTTCAATTATTTGTAGCCGTTGTCATTTATCTTATTTTTTGTTTGTTGTGTCTCCGAATGGTCCTATATTTCTTCTATTCCATAAATTTTTGGTCACAAGTGTGCGATGAAATCCTATAACACGAATAGATTTTAATAGGAATAGTAAAACATGGAGTAGGTACCCCACGGTCAGTGATGAAATCTACTCCATGTTTTACTTTCGTATTCGGGTTTACATCACAGTAGAGTAATGTGTAGTCTTTGTGTAGTTTTTCTTGTCTCTTTGACCCTTAATTCTTGTGTCTGTTAGTCATAGTAATTTTAATTTGATGTTTCGTTTTTCCATTTTTTTCTATTTAGATCTTCAGTTTTGTTCTTTAATTATCAGAATTTAATGGATCCAAATTTGATGGTTTTTTTATTTGGTCGTCTCCTGAGCACTCTTCTTTTTCAATGAGCAGTGTGTTTCGCCGCTGTCGATTTGCTAGATCTGTCACAGCGTTGTTTCAGAGTTTCTAAATGGTTACAATGTGTTCTAATCTATCACATTCACATGTAGATATCACATATTCCATCAGAAATACACAGAAACACCGAAAACTACTACTCAGTCTAGAGACTGGCCTAAAAATTTCCAAAGTGCCCGTTATCTTGACCCAACAAAAACAGGACATACCCAGGAGTACATGACCTAACTGACGTATCCAATATCTGAGTTATGATTCCTACTTTGATTAGGGTTAAATGTGCTGGGACATTTGGTCTTCTGTGTGTTCTCGGTCATTAGTAACACTTCCGCCGACCGGACTCGTGCTCGACAACTGTAACCTCGTTGTCACTATGTCGTTTCCCATGCACAACACTGATCTCTAGCGCAAGTTTCATTCTCCAGAGGCATTCAATGTGAACCCTAGACACCACTATACTGCAGCAATAACTAACCATGTTGGAACATTGACCGTCCTTCAATGCATTACATTTCGACTGTCTGAGCCGAAATGGCTTGAGTCACTGTGTATCGACTGTGTCACTGGCTGCGTCGGGATAGAGGTGTCGGATTATTTTGCTTGTATTTTTGCAGTTAATTATATTTCCATCTACAACCTCCACATCTGCAGACACGATCCCTTAAACTATAAGCCAGGAGAACAACACAAAGCGACACTTTATTTCTATTTCCAGAGTGCCCTACCAGAGGTGCTATTATGATTTTTTTTGCAAGCTCTGTGTATCACACACGGTCAACGTAAAACCCTTTGCAGCCCAACAGACGACTGTAAAATTATGATTATCCAGCCATATCACAATTTTGTTATAGCGATTCGACTATCACGAAGATTCTCTGAACATGTAGAATTTTCTCACGTAACAATACAATATATATATATATATATATATAATTAAGAATTTACCTGTTATTGTGAGGAACATTACTTGCAATTTTGTTTTGGAAGTTGATATATATCACATGTATGTTCGTGCCTAGCCATGTGGATGTTCAAGGCAATAATAGAGCGGGACGACTGGCTTGCATTACTAACTGTGTCCAACGGTAGCAGAGAAGTGGATGGTTGCTGATCCAGTGGTCCATGGGCTCATGCTCTTTGACCCAATGCCATTGTATGATATATGCATGCGTTTGTGAGCTGTTGTTTTGTTCCATATAATGTGTTCTATTTATCTGGCCCTCAGAGAAATGGATCGTGCAGACACAGAACTTCTTACAATAATCAACGTGGAGAAATAATATTAATGAGAGTGGTGATGACTTTTCAGTATCCAAAATAAATATCTGGCCTTGAAATATGACGACCGCCTAAGACGGATGTGTCGGGCCATTGGCGCAAATAAAACTGCGACACAAAGCATTTCAATTTTCTGGACTACACCCTGCTGGAAATCTAGTTGGACCATTGTCATACTAAAAGAGAGACCCAGTGAGAGTTTGAGAATGAAAGCTGAAGAAGAAGAAGAAGAAGAAAAGTGACGTTGCCTGAAATGATCACCAATATATACTTATACAAAATGTTCATCAACCAACAGAGAACTGAAACTGTCAGTCATCATGTAATGGTAGACACAGGCTTGTAGAGATAGGAGCTCTTATGGACGTTGTTCAGAGCGCATTGATGATGATCCGACTTTGGGTCAAAGGGCATGAGCCCATGAGCCGCTGGATCAGCAACCAACCATCCGACTAACTTCTTCAAACGCGAACGCTAGCGCTATTTTGTGATAAGATATCTGTGAACATCACAAATAATGCAAAATCGTCTGGGCGAAGAGTCTCCACTACGCGTGCCTGGAGACAGATATAGAGGCTGTCACAGGCTAAGGGTAGCCCACCCGAAATGTCAAGGCATGCCGAAATCGGATGTGCTAGGCCTACAAGGCGCATAACGGTGGCACAACGTAATCACGCTCCCGGCGGAAATCGCACGGATATCCGTGATGGTTACAATGGAGCGAACGAAAAACAAACAAACAAACAAATAATGCAGGTTGTGATCAAATCACAAACTCCAAAGTAGTCACATCAACATGATTATTATTGCATGTGCTTGACCTGTTGTCGTATTTTCCCTAGCCCTGTTATAAAGCATCTTCTGTTTGAGAATGATGACACAGAATAAGACGAATCAGTAGTCTCATGGCTGCACGGCTTGTAGATGAAGTAGGACAAGTAGAAAGACGACGAGAGGAGACGGATTCGACTACAGGCATGCAGATACAACTTTTATGCGTAGATGTCCCTGCTTAGATTATGAACATCCAACCCACGATGGAATTGATAAGCATCACATACGGGTCAGGCGGCAGTCAGAGGCGATACAGGAGCTGATTCAATGACGGGTAAAGCTATAGAGAATGGCTAATCGATGAGTAGAGATTGAATTAATTAGGGCAGTCATGGATACACTAAAAACTATGAAGAGGATTCTGAAAGAGAAAATGCACACGTAAGAAAATAAATGGGAATGACCAGGAGAGAGGGAAGGAGTGCGTCATCTCTTGAAAGATAAGAAAAACCCATAAACAACAATTCACTGAGATCACATAAACAACTCACAAAACAACAACTCACTGAGCTCACATAAACAAAAACTCACTGAGCTCACATAAACAACTCACTGTGCTAAAAATAAAAACAACTCACTGAGCTCACATAAACAACAACTCACTGAGCTCACATAAACAACAACTCACTGAGCTCACATAAAAAACAACTCACTGAGCTCACATAAACAACAACTCACTGAGCTCACATAAACAACTCACATAACAACAACTCACTGAGCTCACATAAACAACTCACATAACAACAACTCACTGAGCTCACATAAACAACTCACAGAAACAACACACATAACAACAACTCACTGAGCTCACATAAAAAACAACTCACTGAGCTCACATAAACAACAACTCACTGAGCTCACATAAACAACAACTCACTGAGCTCACATAAACAACAACTCACTGAGCTCACATAAACAACAACTCACTGAGCTCACATAAACAACTCACATAACAACAACTCACTGAGCTCACATAAACAACTCACAGAAACAACACACATAACAACAACTCACTGAGCTCACATAAACAACAACTCACTGAGCTCACATAAACAACAACTCACTGAGCTCACATAAACAACAACTCACTGAGCTCACATAAAAAACAACTCACTGAGCTCACATAAACAACTCACATAACAACAACTCACTGAGCTCACATAAACAACTCACAGAAACAACACACATAACAACAACTCACTGAGCTCACATAAAAAACAACTCACTGAGCTCACATAAAAAACAACTCACTGAGCTCACATAAACAACAACTCACTGAGCTCACATAAACAATAACTCACTGAGCTCACATAAACAACAACTCACTGAGCTCACATAAACAACAACTCACTGAGCTCACATAAAAAACAACTCACTAAGCTCACATAAACAACTCACATAAACAACTCACATAAACAACAACTCACTGAATCATATAAACAACAACTCACTTAGCTCCCATAAACAACTCACATAAACAACAACTCACTGAATCATATAAACAACAACTCACTGAGCTCCCATAAACAACTCACATAAACAACAACTCACTGAGCTCACATAAACAACAACTCACTGAGCTCACATAAACAACAACTCACTAAGCTCACATAAACAACTCACATAAACAACTCACATAAACAACAACTCACTGAATCATATAAACAACAACTCACTGAGCTCCCATAAACAACTCACATAAACAACAACTCACTGAATCATATAAACAACAACTCACTGAGCTCCCATAAACAACTCACATAAACAACAACTCACTGAATCATATAAACAACAACTCACTGAGCTCCCATAAACAACAACTCACTGAGCTCCCATAAACAACTCACATAAACAACAACTCACTGTGCCACTGAGCTTATATACTCTTACATGGCTGACAGAATGGCACGCAGAGCACTCGTGCTAATCTCTCTTGTGCAGAGAAGTAGACATATAATCAATTATCATGCATGCATATTTTTCGAACATTGACTGTAAAAAAGACTGAGCACCTATGGGTGCACCAGAAGTGCGATGACGTCAAATCTGGAATACTCTCTACTCGAGTGTCTATTGAACCCGACCTTTGATGAAGGGAAGACACTTATTCTAACTTATTTCCATGCATACAATTGTTGAATGTGATATTTTCCACCTTGTACATTAAGATGACACACTTTGTTTTCTTGAGCAAGTATTTATACTGAAGATTAACGGGATAATAATGGAATCTGTCTTCCATTCTTCTCATCCAAACTTCATTTTCTTCCATTATTTCATTGAGCAGCCAAATGAGAGGGAAACCTCTAGAGATATAATATTTCAACCTCTGTCGTAATTACGCTTATACACATTGAAGAGAACACACATTCTCAAATCCCATGGGTTGTAGATGTAGAAAATTTGGGGCTGAACATTTCAATCTGCGTCCCAATATCTTAATTCCTATCATTAAGCGGATTCTGTTTTCTTATTGTTAACGTTATCTGCGAATATCTACAGTTACCAAATTTGTTCAAAAAAAATAAAGCTTTTTTCGAGCCGGTCTTCCTGATATTACTTAAATACGGTAAACGTTTTGAAGAAAACATATTTCATTCATTTTCAACGAAATTGCAGATCTCGAAAGTGGATACACAAATTGCAACACGATGTCTGGCATATGTGTCGTAAGAGTGGACTAAGGATGATTGGACGATAGTTTACTACACTCGAATAGAAAGTAAAGTGATCCAAACATGCTGTGCTAAAGACGTATGTGTCGAGTTTGAAGACGCATATATCGTATCGTTTTTTTTATTCTGTGGGCTACATCCTGATAACTGATAGGAGCTTGAGAATGAGCGTTGGAGAAAGAAAATATCTGCTGCAGAAGGTGTATGTTAATTGCGACAGCATATGCTGCTTATGATGATGCTGCCATCTACAATACTACACTATGTATAATATTTATTATTGATTCTCTCCTACTTTCTTTCGTTCTTTTGCTCGTCTATTGTCATGATACACTAATTCTTTCTTCTGCTCATGATTTGTCATGATAATACAGACAGCGTATTCTGATGAACAAGGAGATAACGATGATAAAATGAACGTGTAACCCCCTGGTAACACCAGCTTTAAAATGTCAAGGAATCTGCATGAACAAACAGAGTGTCTACAAAATAGACAACTTAATGGCACTTGAAAATACATTTATTGATTTTCTGAAGAAACAGGTATAATAACAGAAACTTCCTTGTGAGTCACGTGACATTGTCATAATGTATAGTTATCATAATGATATGAAAGAATCAGAATATAATATCATACGAGATAAACATTTCATGCATGGGTGTAAGATTCAGAATATAATATCATACCAGATAAACATTTCATGCATGGGTGTATATATGTATGTATGTGTGTTTTTGAGGGGGGTGTATGGGAGATCAGGGAGGGGTACTACTTCTAACATTGAGGTTGTGATACTCTTTGAGCAGTTCTCACGTCCCTGATTCCCACCTGCACTCAGAACTCACCTGTGGATCTCAGTAGTTGCCAGAATGTGGCAGAGGCCACACCACGGTAACGGCTTTGACAGGCCGGCCAAGCCAGGTAAAGGTAACCGACAGGCTTCGGCTCGGGGTAAGCACATGACGTGTCTGCCCGAACATGCAAAGCTTGGATGTAACGGACGGTGCGGATGAAACATTTAATGTTACTCGGAATGGAAGGCACTTGTCAGCAGAACGCTGTAGAAAGCAAAGGTTTTTGTGAGGCACGTAGAATATTTATAAAACTCTGGTCATTCAGTCCCTCCTGGTACATCTCCAACCGTCTTGATTTATCTTGCTACTGGAAAACTTGTGGATTAGGAAGAGAGAGTGTGGTTTTTAAATGTTGCAACTCTTCCTCACTTACGTGATTTATAATACATAATAATAACAAAATTAATCGTTAGTTATAACTCACATAACATCATCCATCATAGTCGTCGTTTTATAACTGATACAACAAATTCTGTGACGATGGGGAAGTTCCAAGCCAGAAAGTGTGGAATACTCAAGTTGAACTCACAACCCTGCATAGACAGATCGAGGCAAAGGGTCCTGTTTAAATTCAAGGCAGAAATGCGATTCGGCAGCCCTCTGGTCGACTGAACAGCCCTATTCAGGAGAGTTCACCCCAAAAGCACGGATGAGTTAGCAAAGATGTCATAATTTAGCCTGCCTCACCTGACTTGGCCAGCATATGACGGTTGGCTGATGTCTTTTGTAGCTGATAGCATCATCGCGGTCGAAACACATAAAATATTATCAAACCTGTATTAGTGGAACGTGGAATGTTCACGTACTCACATATATAGCATCTGCAAACAGACCAAAAAGAAGAACAGCGATAATTGCAAAGGAATTGGTCAGATTCATGCTTGACATTGTAGCACTGAGTGAAAAGATGTTACCCGATGAAGATCAGCTAACAGAAAAAGCAGGAGAGAACACATTTTTTTGGAGTGGCTGCAAATATCAGAGCGACGGAATCAGGAATTGGATTTTCAGTTAGTACCGACTTTGTACAAAGACTACCAAGTGACCGTCTCACGACACTACGTATACAAATGGAAAAGAAGTTTACACATGTACTTAGCATTTATGTTCCGACAATGACAAACCAAGATGCAGAAAAAGACACATTGTATGAAGAACTTGACGCAGTGATAACAAATCTACGCCAAAATCTAACAAATGTATCGTTCTGTGTGATTTTAACGCAGTGATAACAAATCTACGCCAAAATCTGACAAATGTATCGTGTTCTGTGTGATTTTAACGCATGAGTTGAAGATGATCATCAGTGTTGGAATGGTTTCATAGGAAATCATGGAATTTGTAAATGCAACAGCAATGGACTACCCTTCTTGAGACTGTTCTACTCATGATCTCACTATTACCAGATCAGTCTTTCGAATGCCTACACGCAAGAAAACATCATAGATGCATCCACACTCCAAACAGTTTGATGGAAAATATATGTTTGGTGGAATCTACTAAAATATTTATGTTGTGTTTGATGGAATCTACCAGCTATATATGTTTGGTGGAATCTACTAGAAATATTTATGTTGTGTTTGATGGAATCTACCAGCTATATATGTTTGGTGGAATCTACTAGAAATATTTATGTTGTGTTTGATGGAATCTACCAGCTATATATGTTTGGTGGAATCTACTAGAAATATTTATGTTGTGTTTGATGGAATCTACCAGCTATATATGTTTGGTGGGATCTAATAACAATATTTATGTTGTGTTTGATGGAATCTACCAGCTATATATGTTTGGTGGAATCTACTAGAAATATTTATGTTGTGTTTGATGGAATCTACCAGCTATATATGTTTGGTGGGATCTAATAAAAATATTTATGTTGTGTTTGATGAGAAACAATGCTCAAAAGACTTAGTGATTTAGATTATTCTACTTGAGTTGATTAATATGTACCCCGTCCCTCTCAATGAAGCGGCACGTCCCATGCCGAGAGTATAACTAATAGTACGTTCTCCGTAACTTCACGCAATAATTCCTAGGAATCTCCGGAAAAAAAGAATTTCACTAGAATTCCAGATACACAAAGGGGTAACCTGATGGTGTCACCCCTGCTTTTTAATCAAACGATCTTTTTAAGAGTGAATGGTAAAATGTGTGGGCACTAGTTGATCTGTTATCTAGTGAAGGTTCAGCACACATATCGATCAAATCTTAGAGGTTGTATTTTATTTTTCAGTAATGTTTTCATAAAGTGTTCCTCCATGAGCTGGTGTAATCTGGCACGGTTAGCACGCTTTTTCCTAGACCTTCTTATGACATCAATGGTATATTTGAGACACAGTGCAGTTGAAACATTACTATATAGTTACCAGAGCACAGGAAACATCCAACAATCAGATCTGGCTTAAGTAACACAAAATTGAGGAACTCAGTGAGTATAATGCACAGAGTAAAAGCAGATGAAGTGCATATGCGATGTGTATAGTTATCGGAGAGGGGTAATAAGTGGGTCGCACTGAGCAAAATCACTTTAATTTTCGTTCATGGACACGCCGGTGTTGAGGGGAACGAGCCAACCGACAAGCTGAATAATCACGCTTATATAACATGTGGTCAACATATTGACGGAAAATGTATAATCAATGCTTTACGAGAGTTTGCATAATGGGAAACTCTTGTATTCAATGTGCATGAGTCAGTATCGAGAATGTGTGATTTGAGGATGACGATTAGAGTTACACATAAAACATCTAAAATACGTCAAAAAGAGCACTAGCCCAACACAGAACCCAAACCATCAGCTGCTACATCCTTAGAGATTTACTGAACCGGCGATCTGAACATCTATATATATGTTCGGTATGCAATGATGATATCAACATGCCTAACCCTAAACAAAAACACAAATATCAAACTAAGTGAACTATATATATTATAGGGACTTTTTGCCGAAAAAAACGCTTCTGATAATGATAAAATAATTACATTAATAATAACAATACAAATTTGAAATTTCGGTATAGTACTTTTAATCCTTTGTACAAAACAACAATAAATAACAGCTACATTGAATTATTGATTAAAATGTTATAGAAAATATATTAGTTATGTGTTACTAACCGACATCATTGCACCCGGAAAGACTCACAGATGCTCAGTCTCCCGCAGTAAATGTTAATGGTTCCCGTGGCTTGCTGGTTGAGTATGGTTCAATATTTTAAACTATGAACGTCTAGATGTACACTAATGTGTACGGGATGCAAAGGGAACGCATTGCTCTAGGCGGACCCAGGGTTAGTAGATAACCAAGATCCCAAATGTACCTCCACGCGGTGCACCCTGGAAACAGAAATACAGCAACTCGAGCTGATTCTGGCCAAATCATTTGGGGATCGTGTCCGAGAATGTGGAGGTAGCAGATGGAAAGAGATTTGACTGCACAAGAGACACACAATATCTCCGACACCACCAGCATCACCACATACAGCGACACTGTCGACATACAGTGAAGCTAGTCAATCCAGTCCGAACATTGGAGGGGCGGCCAATGTAAAATGCACGTAAAGGTAGATGCATGGCGAGAGACAAATAGATTTCATACCGAGTACAATGAAACAATGAAAGGGCAAACAGTGCTAGAGGGCAGCGCGAACTGCAAATAGAAAGTGAAATGTTCCTAGGAAAGGGGAACTACAAGCTCCGTCAGCTCGAGACGAGCTTCTAGTTACCCGTGTTCCTTACAGGCAGAGACACAGACCCATTCATTGGCGTTTGGTAAAGCAAGAAGACGTAATCCAACTCTAATGTCGAGCCTTCCTAAACCGGAAATATGCTCGCGAAGAGAAAGGGTTCTGTACCAGATGGGCTTAGGCAAGAAAGGGACAACGATAGTAGTCCTGGCCCAACTCTACTGTCAATGTTTCCTATACCGGAAGTACACTTGCAGAGAGAAAGGGTTCCGTACCCGATGGGCTCAGACACAAAAGGGACAACGATTTAGCCCTGGCCCAACTCTACTGTCAGGTTTTCCTACACCGGAAATGCACTTGAAGAGAGAAAGGGTTCAGTACCTGATGGGCTCATGTGCTATTGGGACAAGGGCGCTCAGCTCGAGAACGCCTTGCTCTCAAGCGCGTGGTGTGAGACTCGAACTTGGACAAGGGGTACACGATGTCGGTGAATGACACGTCGGCTAAGAGGGCGAAAGAGCCAGGGCCCAACTCCTCTGTTGAGTTATTCCCCTTAAGGAACCAGGCTCACGGATGAGAAACGGTTCAGTAACCAATGGGCACAGGCACAGCACGTCCAATTACACGAGGCAAGTTCATAGACAGTGGAACACCTCGTACGAGTCAGACGAGAGCAAAAATCGTCTGGGCGAAGAGTCGCCACTACGCGTGCCTGGAGACAGATACAGAAGCTGTCACAGGCTAAGGGTAGCCCACACGAATTGTCAAGGCATGCCGAAATCGGATGTGCTAGGCCTACAAGGCGCATACCGGTGGCACAACGTAATCACGCTCCCGGCGGAAATCGCACGGATATCCGTGATGGTTACAATGGAGCGAACGCAAAACAAACAAACAAAACTAATGTGTACTACTTACACAGTTAATATCACATTTTCCGAGTCTCAGCCTCGATGTCTGGTGAATTCATGTGCCCAAATCTAGCACGAGTCCGTGAAGCGTTTTCAGAGGTCTGTCTTATCAATTGTCTATTGATGGCTTGGATGTAGGTACGTTTTCTCTATCATTATCACGAATCCATGAATGTCCCAGGCAGTAAATAAGTGTGATGCCCGGAGGTTTGATGTAGATATAGATGCCAGACACTCATATAAACATCGGCCATTTCGTATATTTTCACCTATGGCGTGAATGTGTGACGCAATAATTGCCTTGATAAATAAATACAGTTCCGGAGAGTTAATTTAGCGCGGCGGTAACTGCCACTACTTCTATCGGCATGCTGGGTGTCATTGTCCTCCACTGTGTTAAACGATGATTTTCCCACTCACACTTGCAGTGAAGCCCAGGCATATTTCTCGCTCCGGCGCATAGACCCATCAGTGAACACGATGATAGTATCCTCTCAGGAATGATCACAATCAATTGAGAGAAAATAAGTTTTGCTGGAACGTGGTAACCATTTTTGTTTTCCCTGCCAAATGTTATATTGGGAAAGCCCGTTATAGTTTCATTAATCAAGAGCGGTTCTTCTCCTGTAGGTAAGGGCGAGATTGTCGTTACTTCTCCAATTGTCTTTACAACCTATGCTTTTTGTGCCCTTGATATCATGAATGGAGTGTCGCTAGTACGCAGTGACACGCATGTATTTTTGTAATATTGGGCAAGAATATGACGATAATGTAGTGATAGGAGCCGCAGCAGATATCTCAATTTTACAATGTTGATATTCCTAGTAGAACCGAGTAATATGCGCATTTCCTCATTCAGCACACGTTCCATGCGTTCACTTTGCGCGTGTATAAGTGCAGGAAATCATAAGACATAGACACGTGATAGGATATGTCAGTGGGATGTCACATCGGAAAAATGTGTGCACTATTTATTTATTTATTGTTTTCTTCTTCAGCGGTTTATTCTCAAACTCCCACCGGATCTCTTCTGTAGTAGGACAATGGTTCTAGATTTTCAGCAGAATGTGGCCAAGAGAACAGAAATGTGTTGTTTCACCGCTTTATTTGTTTCAATGTCCCGACACATCCGTCTTGGACAGCATTTATTGATATAAGTGAACACAATAAAGAGAGAGAAAGAGAGAGAAAGAAAGAAAGAGAGAAAGAAAGAGAGAAAGAAAGAGAGAAAGAGAGAGAGAGAGAGATGCTGTAGTGAAACCAGGGGTCGAAAAAAATGTTATATAACTTCGGGGTGTAACATCACAGAGGATTTCCTCAAAAAGCCACGATATTCATTCGATTACCACTAGCGGACTGTTTGAGTTCTCTCAACCTGTGAGTCAGAATGAGAATGTGATTGAGTGAGACAACATACTGATGTTGTTCATGCGTTTTTTCCTGTGAATAAACGCCGGTTCATATTTATCCATCAAGGACTTCTGTTGTCTATTGTCTGTCCCGAAGGTGAATGATGGTTGATCTTATTCACACTTGCCGTTAACCGTAAGAGTGGGAGCTTAATCTGTTGTTCCAAGGCCAGATGTGCCACCATGGTTTCATTTAGTCCATGTTTTGTTTGTTCAAGGCTATTTTGATGTGTTTTACACAGTTTTCCTGGTCAACCTTTGGCTTTACGCCCAGATATCCTTTTGTTATATGCTCTTATTGGTATTTGGTTTGGGTTCATACTCATAAGGTTATTGAACGGACTTGTTACTTATCTATATGTGTAGCCTATCAGAGATCACCTGTGAGTTAGTAAGCATTGTAATACAATATAGTTAAATGCTCTGTTACACAAAAATAAATGGCGAAAGAGAAGGATTATAAGCTGTTGTTCAAGGCGTGCAGATACCAATGTTTAAGTGAGGAATACGAACATGATGCAATACATCTCCTCCAAAGATATCAACAGACCACAATATTTCGCCTTAGAACAGGCCACTGCAGACTGTTGGGTCACCTTTACCGATTGAGGATCTCATACACAGATGAATGTCCATGTGGATCCGGAACCCAGACCCCGGAACACATACTTCAGGATTGCCCAACATACAAAGAGCAGAGACAGCAGACCTGGCCAGAGGATGCAGACTTAAGGCAAAAGCTATGGGGCAGCCGCTCTGACCTGGAGAAGACAGTGGACTTCGTCTTGACGACAGGCCTGACAATATAGCATGACCACAGATGCTGAACAATGAAGAAGAAGAAGAATGTTTAAGTACTGCTGGATCTCGCCTATATCGCTTTATCATTTGTTCGACATTATATTTATAAGACATAAGTCTGACCAAAGGTTACTCTGCAAATGACACACTCGCACTTACGCACTCACTCATACGTTCACTCACACACATATGTGTGTGTGTATAATATATATATATATATTAGGATAGAGACGAACAGAAGTAATACAGGAAATATTAGAGTTTTAACGAATTGTGGTAAGTAAATATTCCAAAAAAATATGAAAAAGATCTAATATGAGTTTTACGTTTCGGCATATCGACCAAATATTATGTATCCAAATATGAACAAGCAAACACAGAATGAAACAGAAAAGTAGTTTGAAGACTATTAATTGAGTTTTCGAAAATGATAGGCCTAATGTCTAAAAGAATATTCAATTAGCTTATGGGGCACATCTTAAGTGCAGGCTCCTGCTTATTCAATATTTGTAGAGTAGTTGGTAATGCTGAAGTAAAGAGTACTTTTCGACATCACGTGAAATCGTTCCAGAAATTAAATACAACGCAAAGAAGAAATGGAGGACAAAAATAAATGAAATATTGAAATGAATGAATGTGAGAATAAAAAGAGACACGTGAAAAAGGGAGAATGTATAAAATAATAACAAAAATTTAAAGTAGCTACAAGTCGACGCTATAAAATTTGGTTCAATGTTTAGTGAGCTCTAAAAACAGACGGACGAGCATTAAACGGACGAGCAATATTTGCACATGCAAGTAATGAAATGAAAGGGAGAAAAGAATTAGCAATAATGTGAATGTCTCAAATGAAAAGCAACAATATTAATTGTGAAAGAGAACATACTAGAAGATGAAGCGAATACACTAAGCAACTTTAGAAGGATGACACGTATAAACTACATAAAATAAATTACAGAGGCTGCCATTACTTGTTTCTGTTCTTTGACTTTCTAAACTAGGTTTTGTGCACAGGTAAATTCTATCCATCTATCTGCTGGTTTTTTCCTCTTATTTTTCTGTACGACATCGCAGGATTGAATGACCATCGTTTTTCTGGCTGACACGTTTAGTCGCTTGTTATGCAATACTATGGTGACGTTTCAGAACTGCTGGGCACTACTTTAACCCGCCGTTTGTGGCATTCCTATAGCATGTTCCATTCTCATGTCGTATATTTTACTAACTCGTATGGAATCATTCTCATTAAGTAGCATAACCAGCTCATTCTTTAAAAAAATATATTTGACCACATATGTTGCAACAGTTGTTGTAATCTCTTCATTCCTCATATGATCTCTTCTTGTTCTGTTTGTTGCTTTTCTGAGACATCTTATTTCACACGAAGTAAGCATGCTCTTATGTTCTTTGATTGGTGTCCGTGCCTGACATTGATAACAATGTTAGTAGAACGAGTGAATGTATGATCTACCTTTTGGTTTCCATGGTGATAGATGACAGGCAATATATTATTATAAAACATCATGGAGGATGGAGGAATTAGTAGGAAGGTGTTGGGGTGGATTGGTTGTCTCCTTCGATGGGAAATCAGTGATCCATAAGCTATGTTGAAGTCGGGTATGGCGGTTCGTAAGGGTCAGATATCGTAGATAAGTTGTATACCATTGCACAACACACTCCGTTCTCCAGACTTCTTCTTCTTGTTCTGTGGTCTTTCTCAAACTCCTGCAGATTAGCAGGATGTAGTCCGGAGAACGGAATGCGTTGTGTCTTGGTTTACAGAATTATTGCGATATCTGCGCCTTTCGGACTGACACATCCGACTTCAGCATGGCTTTGGGTCACTGACCCTATATGGGATGGGACAGCCAACTCCATCCCATAACCTCCTTAGTCGCCTTTTACAACATGCATGGAAGGTAAACAGTGTTGCGATTCTTTGCTCCCCTTTCGGGCCCCGGCAACACACGGGCGTCTCCGGACTAAATCGTGTTAATCTTTAGGAGTTTGAGAACAAAAGAAGCAGAAATAATATTAAATCATTTATGTAACAATTTTTCAGGACTGCCAACACAATATGTTAAATGTGGAAGCAATTTGAGACGTAAACACAGACACAAACAAACCCTGGTGAAGTATTCAAGCGTAACCGACTTTAGAATAAATATGCTTTTGTGGGCTAACTTTTAATCGCGTCACAACTATAGGTTAATTTCATTATTTCATTTTTAGTGGACAATTTTTATAGTCAGCCACTGTAGAAAAGACTGAAAGTTCAATCACCAAAGAGTATTGAATCGGCCATGGGTTAATGCACATGGCGTATTTAATCTAAAGCCGATCATAATCAAGCCATTTGCGTGTATTCACGAAGGTATGGGTTCGAAATCGGACTGTCAAGATTTGTTTTCAAGTGTATTTTAGTCTCCTGTGAATTGTCGCTTGAACTACGGAGTTACTCTCTGTGAGCGATGATTGAAAATGTTTGACGGGAACTGACAGGTCAAGAGTGGACCACGAGGCCAACCAAGTAAAAGAGAAACAACAAGAATTATAACGATAAGGCTCGACAACTTTGGTAGCAAGTAAAGAAAGGCAATGATTTATTTAAGGTACTCAGAGGCCATGTAGGAAAATTATTCCCAAAAGCGGCCACGGGCCATAAAAATGCTATATACTACATCGTGTAGAAAATATAATTGGTTCACTGTCCTGCCGCCACAAGAGAGATCCAGTGGGAGTCTGAGAACGAACTACTAGCATTATAAAGAAACATATTTACATTGGCGGAATTTCTCTGCAAAAGATAGATAGATAGATAGATAGAGAGAGAGAGAAAAGAATAAACGACGTAGTTTCTAACATTAATGCTTACGGAAGTTAGATCGATACAGAGTAGAACATGCACAACTAAAATCTGGATAAGGAACGAGCAAACATGGGATCTAGATAAGAAACGAGTAAACATAGGATCTGGATAAGGAACGAGTAAACATGGGATCTAGATAAGGAACGAGTAAACATGGGATCTAGATAAGGAACGAGTAAACATGGGATATAGATAAGAAACGAGCAAACATGGTATCTAGACAAGGAAGAGTAAACATAGGATCTGGATAAGGAACGAGTAAACATGGGATCTAGATAAGGAACGAGTAAACATGGGATATAGATAAGGAACGAGTAAACATGGGATCTGGATAAGGAACGAGTAAACATGGGATCTAGATAAGGAACGAGTAAACATGGGATCTAGATAAGGAACGAGTAAACATGGGATCTAGATAAGGAACGAGTAAACATGGGATCTGGATAAGGAACGAGCAAACATAGGATGTAGATAAGGAACGAGTAAACATGGGATGTGGATAAGGAACGAGCAAACATGGGATGTGGGTAAAGAATGAGCACACCTAGGATGAGAGTACAAAATGAATATAAGTAGGATGTGGCTTAATAACAAGCAAACCAAGAATGTGGGTAAAGAACCAGTAAACTTAGAATGTGAATAAATAACGAGCACGCTCATGATGTTGGTAAAGAACGAGCAAACATAAGATGTGGGTACAGAACGAACAAACATGAAATGAAGGTACATAACGAATAAAACTGAAATGAGGGTACAGAACTAACAAACCTGAAATGAGGGTACATAACGAATAAAACTGAAATGAGGGTACAGAACGAACAAACCTGAAATGAGGGTACATAACGAATAAAATTGAAATGAGGGTACAGAACGAATAAAACTGAAATGAGGGTACAGAAAGAACAAACCTGAAATGAGGGTAAGAACGAATAAAACTGAAATGAGGGTACAGAACTAATAAACCTGAAATGAGGGTACATAACGAATAATACTGAAATGAAGGTATAGAACGAACAAATCTAGGATGTGGGTACAGATCAAGCAAAATTTGGATGTGGATAAAGTACGAGCAAACCTAATATAAGGGTAAAGAATGGAAAAACCTAGGATGTCGGTAAAGTGCGAGCACACATAGGACATAGATAAAGAACGAGCACACCTGGATGTGGGTAAGGAACGAGCACACCTGGATGTGGGTAAGGAACGAGCACACCTGGATGTGGGTAAGGAACGAGCACACCTGGATGTGGGTAAGGAACGAGCACACCTGGATGTGGGTAAGGAACGAGCACACCTGGATGTGGGTAAGGAACGAGCACACCTGGATGTGGGTAAGGAACGAGCACACCTGGATGTGGGTAAGGAACGAGCACACCTGGATGTGGGTAAGGAATGAGCACACCTGGATGTGGGTAAGGAACGAGCACACCTGGATGTGGGTAAGGAACGAGCACACCTGGATGTGGGTAAGGAACGAGCACACCTGGATGTGGGTATAAGGAACGAGCACACCTGGATGTGGGTAAGGAACGAGCACACCTGGATGTGGGTAAGGAACGAGCACACTTGGATGTGGGTAAGGAACGAGAAGACACAGGATGAGAGTATAGAGCGAATACAACTAGGATGTGGGTAAAGAACGAACACACCTAAGATATGAGTAAAAACTGTGTACACCTAGATTGACGATACAGAGCAAACAATCATATGATGTGGTTATAGAACGAGAAAAGCTAGGATGTGGGTATAGAACGAGAAAACCTAGAATGTTGTTAAAGAATGAGATAACCTAGGATGTGGGTAAAGAACGAGCACACCTGGGATGTGGGTAAAGGAAAAGAAACATAACACGTGTGTAGAGAACAAACACACCAAGGATGTTTGTAAAGAACGAGATAACCTAGAATGTGGACAAATAATGAGATAACCTAGAATGTGGACAAATAATGAGATAACCTAGAATGTGGACAAATAATGAGATAACCTAGAATGTGGACAAATAATGAGATAACCTAGAATGTGGACAAATAATGAGATAAACTAGAATGTGGACAAATAATGAGATAACCTAGGATGTGGGTAAAGAACGAGCACACCTAAAATGAGAGTACAGAACGAACAAACCTAGGATGTGGGTACAGATCAAGCAAATCTAGGATGCGGGTAAAGAATGAGCAAAACTAGGATAAGGGTACAGAAGAAGCAAATCTACGATGTGGGTAAAATACGAGCACACCTAAGATGTGGGTACAGATCAAGCAAATCTATTATGTTGGTAAAGAATGAATAAACCTATGATGTTGTTAGAGAACGAGCATACCTAGGTAAATGTAAAGGTAAACCTAGGATAAGGGTAAAGGTAAACCTAGGATAAGGGTAAAGGTAAACCTAGGATAAGGGTAAAGACGTTGCTGGTAACATATCATATTCAGGACGTAGCGATCAATACAGCAAAGTTTGTTTACTTTTAGCCATTTTCTTGACATAATTACGTTCAGTAGGTTGCCATTGTTTTATGAACAATGTAAATGGATAATTGCCTAGAGGTTTACCGAGTACTTGGTAATCCGTGAGGTTCTGTACCACTACATAACAGAGATATAAAGAAATGAAGTGTGAGATAACCAATAATCGTTTTCGTCAGACAATAAAATCAAGGATTGACGAAGGAATTGTACGCGTTCCGGGCAGTCAAACGGAAACTATGAAGCAACGATACAACAGACTACAATGGAATTAGAATACAACAATTTGAGGATTCCTTCAACAAAAGAAGTGAACAATAAATCCGATAACAAAACAACAGAAAGCTCTCTGGATTCAGAGCCAACAAGAATTCATTTTTCTTCACACGTCTGATTCTCCCCGCGATAAAGTTGGATTTGTTTCGATTTTCTAATTAGAGGCATGGGCAAACATCTGCTTTTTTGTCTGAAGTGAGATAGTGAACTCTCACCGGGGTCTATGTCGCACGATGTTTCCAAACCTCTTATGGGCAACTAGCTGGTAAGTGCCCTCTTGTTATCAATGACGGTTTTGACAAGTATTTCTGATCACTACTAATTCTGATATGGATAACTCCTTTGAATATCAGAAGTGAGCCCGCTGTGGTTATATCACAGCATATGACCATAAAAATAGCATGGATCGCGGTTTAGGTAATCCTGTCACAGCTACATCCGATTTTCTATCGTTATATCTACATAATTACATATCTACATAAGTGCAAATAAACACAGTTTTACTGTGCAACATGCAGCACAACGTACGTCACGCTCCCCGGCGGAAATCACACGATATATTCGTTGTAGTTATACGAGAGAGAACGCAGAAGAAGAAGAAGAATATTGTTTTTATATTTACATTTCTACATTAGTGCTATATCTACATTTCTATCCCATTTCTTTTTGGTGCTATATCTACACCTATCTCCTACTCGTGTATTGTTGCTATATCTACATTTATTTAACATTTTTATTGTGTTGCTATATCTACATTTATCTCCCACTCGTAAATTATTGCTATATCTACATTTATTTAACACTTTTATTTTGTGGCTATATCTACATTTATCTCCTACTCGTATATAGTTGCTATATCTACATTTATCTCCCACTCGTATATTGTTGCTATATCTACATTTATCTCCCACTCGTATATTGTTGCTATATCTACATTTATCTCCTACTCGTATATTGTTGCTATATCTACATTAATTTCACACTTCTATATAGTTGCTATATCTACATTTATTTCACACTTCTATATAGTTGCTATATCTACATTTATTTCACACTTCTATATAGTTGCTATATCTACATTTATAATCAACGTCTATAAAGAACTAAGCAGACGATCATGAATGTCTATAATATCTCTAGTTTTTAGAAGTTCTTATTGAACATCTGCAGGTTTTCACGTGTGTGTATCTGTGTGCAAAGATTGTCAGATCATCAGCAGCAAGCCCAAATCTTCCATGTTATTAGATACAACACACTGTATTCTATTCATTGTATCACGTGTGCTAGATCTCACGATTTAGTAAATTGGATGGGGAGTTAAAAAAAAATATGGTAATAACAAATACCGTTGCCGTACTCCGCACTGAATAACAAAGCTGGCATTGTGTTACCAACATGAATATATTTCCAGTTTTTGATGTTTAATTCACATAAATAACCCCATACAGTGTCACAACAGCTACTTCAAACTCAACATCTTATTCAGGGAGTATTACATCCTACCCGGCTACCTTCATCATTGACATGGACATCTGGTAAAATATAAAGATAGATAAACTATCTGCTATGCCTATACTTGAGTCGATATTCAATTACATATTATATATTTTTATAATGATATAATTTAGCAACAGTCCCCATCGATTATTACAAATTGATAACATCGAAGTTTGGAGAATCACACCATTACCATACATAAAGAATATCGGCAATTGTTATTTCTGGGCATGCTGTGAAGATCCTCTAGATGTTTTCGTTTACGTCGACGCGAAGTTTTTATACAATTTCTTGTTATTCTGAAACAACCATTATCTGATAAGTCTTATTCTGCGTCTTTTTAAAACAGAAACGTCAACTAAAGGCTTGTATTCTATGACATAAGCTACATGTAATCCTTCTTTTGTCTATTTTTCCTAATGCAACACTGCTAACTCATTTTCTACAAATTCTCCTTTGTTTTTCTTCTCTTGTCTAAGACCTGATTTCTCCTGTCAATAACAAATCTATTTGTAGTACATTTTCTCTTTCTCTATATTTTGTACTTTTTTCCTTACTTTTTTATTTTATACCTCATTACATTTATGGATTTGTTCTGCGTTCATTCTCAAACTCCTGCAGGTTAGCATGATGTTATCCAGAGAACGGAATGTGTAGTGCTATGGTTTAAAGCTTACGTGCAATATCTACATCTTTCCGCATGACACATCCGACTTCAGAATAACTTCTGAGTCACATTGACCATAAATAGAATGGGACATCCAATTCCATCCAATAACATCCTTAGTCACCTCTTACGACATACATGGAAGGAAAATATGGTTACAATTATTTGCTCCCACTTGAGGCCCCCATCAACAAATGGAAGACTGCAGTTATAGACATTTAAGGAACGAATGAAGAAGCGGAAATTATAAGAGAATATGAGGGTAAACATCTTGTCATTCCCTGTACACTTAACGTTTTTTCAAACAAGATCTCCTCATCCCCTGTACATTTAGTGCATTCCCAAACAACATCTTCCATCCCCCTGTACATTTAGTGCATTCCCAAACAACATCTTTCCATCCCCCTGTACATTTAGTGCATACCCAAACAACATCTTTCCATCCCCTGTACATTTAGTGCATACCCAAACAACATCTTTCCATCCCCTGTACATTTAGTGCATACCCAAACAACATCTTTCCATCCCCTGTACATTTAGTGCATTCCCTAACAACATCTTTCCATCCCCTGTACATTTAGTGCATTCCATAACAACATCTTTCCATACCCCTGTACATTTAGTGCATTCCCAAACAACATCTTTCCATCCCCCTGTACATTTAGTGCATTCAATAACAACATCTTTCCATACCCCTGTACATTTAGTGCATTCCCAAACAACATCTTTCCATCCCCCTGTACATTTAGTGCATACCCAAACAACATCTTTCCATCCCCTGTACATTTAGTGCATTCCCTAACAACATCTCCCCATTCCCCTGTACATTTAGTGCATTCAATAACAACATCTTTCCATACCCCTGTACATTTAGTGCATTCCCAAACAACATCTTTCCATCCCCCTGTACATTTAGTGCATTCCATAACAACATCTTTCCATACCCCTGTACATTTAGTGCATTCCCTAACAACATCTTTCCACCCCCCTGTACATTTAGAGCATTCCAAAAACAACCTCTTCCCAGCCTCCTTATACACTTAGCGCTTTCCCAAACAAGATCTTCCCATCCCCATATACACGTAGTTTTTCCCCAAACAAGATCAGCTGAAATTATTGCAGATCGAAGTTATTACCTTATTTTATAAAGGTAACTGCCACACCCTCATTTAAAACGAAGGTGTGTGTGTGTGTGTTTGTGTGTGTGTGTGTTTCCCTGAAATCATGATATCTTTTTACTGTTAAATCTACTTTGCAATCTGCTCCCTTCAATACATTACATCTAGTTACAATATTTCTAACCCAAGTATCTATTACCGTACTAGCTTCTGAACGTATCTCCTCGTTCATTATTCCCTAGTTCTATATTACTTTGCTTTGCTATCTCACTTTAAGTCTGTCACTCGAATCATTCCGCCTCTCTCATCCCATAACTCATCACTCCTATACTCCCACTTTGTAACTCTTGTATCACTATTTACAAAACACTTCATCCAATACACAGCCCTAGAATCTAAGATATCATTTCAACTCACGTCTTTCTATTTTGTATTGAATGAAGGGAAGAGGAAAGAGTCCGAATGACTGAGATCAATAAATTGTCAGAGAAGAGGAAATGAAACATGAGCAAGGGAACTAGAAACAAAATGAACTATTTGCTGTGTTTTTTTTTTCTCTCTAAATTTCACGAAAAACTGGCAGTAAATTGCGGCGATCATCGCCGGTAATCATTATAATTCTACTATTGTCATTGTTATCATCATCGTCGACCTCAGTGTTGTCAAAATTGTCGTCATTATAATCAACACCATTGTAATTATAATAGACAATATTTGCTTCATAGGCAACAGTTAAACTTAGTAGGAAAACTGAATGTAACATAAATGAGGTTTTATGGAATGCCATTTAAACTCAGTAGGAAAACTGAATGTAACATAAATGAGGTTTTATGGAATGCCATTTAAACTCAGTAGGAAAAATAATACATCAGAATGAATAATACCTCATCTGAAGGTTTCCGGTTAAAGATGGCGTCATGAGTGGTCACAGTTACTCTGATGTGCTTGTGATTTCGTTTTTTCCTGTGGATCCCGTATTCGCTAACAGTTACCATGTTGTTCCGACAGTCCGACGTTGTGCTTTACCTAACGAGTATAATGAGGAAGGCGATCATCGACAAACGCAAGACGAAATTTGTCAACAATACAACTGTGACAACGTTTGTATGCAGTGAAAATGGCGGATCGCAAGCTCATGCTGTCAACAATACTCTGTATATACCCATTGCTGGGTAGCGGTATGCTATATGGATAGAGATTGCGGTTGTCTTGTGCAGTTTTTTTCTTTGACAGGAAAGGCGAACATTATGTGTGCAAAAGTCCATCTAACGAAGGTCGATATAATTTACGATTTTTACAATTCATTACAAGAATTATCAAGAAATTCCCGCCTAGCACACATACCAACAACTTTTCACTGTCGAACGGGAATTCCCGCAAGGGTGAACGACAACTCACTGTCCAGTATATTCGGAAATATCCGTTAGTTATAATAACAACGCTAGAACTTCAGCCCTCACAGTTCGTGGTCGGCCGGAACAACAAAGAACCTGTCGCAAAGACCAGAGATGCGTCCTGTTGTCGACGTCTGTTTCGGCAGCATTACAATTCAGTTGTCCAGAGCATTACATGGATATACTGCCCTGGTCATGCTGGGGTCAGGGGAAACGAGAGAGCCGACTTATTGGTAGGCAATGCGGCGATAGACGGCACATTGCTGAGAAGAGATAAAGCAGATTTAATGAAGGCAGTAATAAATTCATTTCAAGATGCAGAAGATGTCAATGAGGTTGAGAACGTACACATACAGAGAATATTAGAAATGGGAGTATCTAGAGGTGAGGGGAAAAAAGTAAATTTTTTTTGAAAGTCCCGAAGATCACACAATCAACACCTGACCGGAACTCGGAGTCTACATACACTGGGATGGCTGCTGGAGCGGAGGGCGGATCACTTATGGGAATGTCCCGCGTGCTGTGAAACCAATTTCTAATCAAGAATGAAGAAAAGAATCAAGGAAAACTGCAATGTACCATATATGAGGATTTATGGAATGATATTTAAACTTAGTAGGAAAACTGAAATGTACCATATATTTATGGAATGCCATTTAAACTTAGTAGGAAAACTGAAATGTACCATATATTTATGGAATGCCATTTAAACTTAGTAGGAAAACTGAAATGTACCATATATTTATGGAATGACATTTAAACTTAGTAGGAAATCTGAAATGTACCATATATTTATGGAATGACATTTAAACTTAGTAGGAAAACTGAAATGTACCATATATTTATGGAATGCCATTTAAACTTAGTAGGAAAACTGAAATGTACCATATATTTATGGAATGACATTTAAACTTAGTAGGAAAACTGAAATGTACCATATATTTATGGAATGACATTTAAACTTAGTAGGAAAACTGAAATGTACCATATATGAGGATTTATGGAATGACATTTAAACTTAGTATTTGTCCGCTGTCTTGCATCTCTTCATTATCCATCAAGGTTATATGATAGGCGACAAAAGAAATTGAGACAAGATGTGACAATGATGATAATTCTCACAGGTGGCAAGTTGTCAACCTATCCTCAATCTTTCCTTACTCTCTTCCTACTACGTATATAGCGTGAAGATAATGACATTATTCTTCACACTATCAACTAAAGCCCAAAGCCCGGGTTGCGACACGAGTGAATATTGAATAACATAGGCAACATTTAAATAAATAAGAAAGCCGTAGGTAACATAAACATGATTTACAAAATAACAAATGTCAGATAAAATAGCAGAATGCGAGTCATAGCGAGTTAATAATTGAGGAACAGTATAACACAGTACAACACATTTGCTTTGTCAATTAAGAAATAAGCTCTCTCTATATATATTGTCTATTGTCTTTCCCCAGGTGAATGATTGTTGATCGCATTCACATTTGCCGTTAAGCGTAGGGGTGGTAGCTTAAGCTGTCGTTTCAAGGCCAGATGTGTCGCCGAGATTGAATTTATTCCATGTTTGTTCAAGGTTATCTTGATGTTTTCTATCCACCGTTTTCTTGGTCTACCTTTGGCTTTACGCCAGGATATTCTTGTATTATATGCTCTTAGTGGTATTTGGTTTGGCTTCATTCTCATAAGGTGACCGAACCATTTTACTTGCTGTCTCTCAATATGTTCGATACATGATATTATACCAACTCTTTTCCTAATTTCTTTATTTCTTATTTTATCTAGTTTGGTAACCATTGCAACTTTTCTCAGACACTTCATTTCACCTGTGACGATTTTTCTTTGCTGCTAAAGACCATGTTTGACATTGGAAGCACAGTGTTGGTATACAAATTGTAGATATTATCTGTGTTTTAATTTCCATCTTGATATATATATATATATATATATATATATATATATATATATATAATTAAACAAATTGACATATAAATTAATTATTAAATTTTTTGTATATACTAAACAGTTTAACATGTACAATAAAACATAAAAATTTGTAGCGTATCCTACTCATGACGTAGCCATGAACCGAGAATTTTTTGACTGTAGTGATTTTCTAAGTAATATAAATACATATAGTAGTTTGCTATTGCTTTCGGAACGGTCCTTATGCACATTTGTCTGTTTCGGAATTCGAATATACATATACAGAACAATTGAAAGAGTATAATTTTTATATGTACATTCACAATTAAAAGTGTTTTTATATATTAACACCCACCGAAGACGGATGTGTCGGGCCATTGGCGCAAATAAACGGTGACACTACGCATTTCCATTATCTGGACTATATCCTGCCGGCAATCTTGTAGAACCATTATCCTGCTATAAGAGAGAACCAGTGTAATTTTGAAAATGAACGCTAAAGAATAAAAAGAAACAATTTGACATATAACATGACGGTTCTATAATCGCAAAGCAGACCTCATATATTTCGATATTATAACGGGATGTAAACGAAACAAGATTCAATGCACATGTTCATTGGTAGTGTATGATGTTTTGTGCATTGTTTTTATTTTAGGGCACAGTTTAAGAAATTACGCGACCTACGTCATACTTGCAGAAAGTTAGTACATCTGCAGGATACTGCAAGATTTTAGGACCCTGGTAGGGGGGGGGGGAACAAGCGTTAAGTATTGCGTTTACAATAAATCTAACGCTAGTACACGTCCCACCCCTTCGTGGTGAGGGAGACAAACAAGTGTGGTCTTGCTATGGCTATTTATTACTTACCCTGTCAATAATTAACAAATAGCGTGTGTGTCTGCATTTAAAATGATGTAAAATAATTTCTATATATTAATGTATGGCTCAGAAACATGGACACTAAATAAACAATTAGAAGACAGAATTGATGCCTTTGAGATGTGGGTGTATAGAAGAATAGGGAAAACATCATGGAAAGAGAAAACAAATAAAGAGGTGCTAAAGACACTTAATATGAAGAAAGAACTACTAAGAGAAATAAAGACCAGGCAAATAAAGTATTTTGGTCACATTAAAAGACATGACACCTTTTTGAAGACCTTACTTGAGGGCAAAGTCAAGGGGAGGAGAGCAAGAGGTAGGCAGAGATACAAGTGGGAGAGTAACATCACACGATGGACAGGCTACAGTCTAGCAGAATGCACCACTAAGACAAAGAGACAGTGGATGTTGGAGATCCGTTGCAGCCAACCTTCGTTGCGGAGACGGCACTTAATGATGATGATGAAATATAATTTAAGGGAGGAGGTATTTTGGATGGGAACATGCAGGGGCTAGGGGTGGAGGTAGGGTGCTTTGTGTGGGGTAAGGCAGGTGGTCAATAGTGTCCCATTTCCTCCAATATGGTATAAAACGGATTCACGTTGACCTGTAACAGAGATCTCCACATGAACTCGGCCAGGTAGCTTTTTAAGTGGTGCCGTGCTGTCCCGTGATGTTTCTTGTTTCGCCACTTGGCACTTCTCCACATACGCTCAATTTTCTGTGTGTGGGCCCTCGTCTCCGGATCGACAAAGTTGTACCAATGATTCACTGTGAGGTCAGTAAAACCAGCTCTGTCGATTTCTGTCGTTTGGCAGCCTCGCCAGCAATCAGAGTATATTGTTGATCAAGGTGCCACATTATCAATAATTGCTTGTAGCAGGGTTTCAGTGTTTCTGTTTTCTACCGGCAAGTGGAAGACTTCTTTAGTTTCACGACGAATGTCGCCAGAAATCCATTCCTGAGATAAAACTCTTCCCGTCTTCTCATTGTCTGTTGGAGAATAAACTGTCGACAACCTCCACAATCATGCCTTCCCCTCTGATGTGTCATCGTGGCAGCTGCAATATACTGTGTCACGCAGAAACAAATTCCACTCGACAACTGCTTTATTTTTTATCGGCAGTTCACGCTGGCACCATACTGCAGATGTCATCTGGTGAGTCCAACAATAGCAGATTTTGCATATCTTCACGAATTAAAGCTCTGAAAACTGTAGGCAAGTGCCAACAATCACATAAATCCACTGTTGGTGTTTTTGTAACAACATTTCCAGCAAATTCGTCACTTAGAAAAGTAGATTAATTTCATCCCATATCTTTTCGCTCGCAAACACACCTCGCATTTGTAACAAGAAAACTGCTTCCTTGCCGATGGAAGGCAAATCCAACAACGATACAGCAGCCATTGATATGTGTCGGCAGAATGACGGCACAAAAAAAAGTTGCGTCTCTCAAGTGTCATTCCATAACAATAAAAAAATTTTCAGCCGCAAAATTCTTAAAAGCTGTGAACTGGAAATAGTATGGGGTATGCCCTGCGATTACTGTTCCAAAATCACAATTGAAAGTGTTTGTATATATTGATCTAGTCACAACTTTTGGTGGATTCGATTATTCCGATTTTTCTACTTGTCACTTATTATAGTTATAATATAAAAGGAACGGATAAGGCCCATTTATTTGCGTACATGTCTTATTTAATCTAAAGTCGACCGTGTTTCTAGCTATAGAGAAAATTATTCCGAGAATCAAAAATAAAAACGCCTATTATTATAAAGTAATTCCAAACAATAATTGTATTTACAATTTTTCAAGTGTCGTTACAAATCTGAGAAGTATATACAAATATCAAGATATCCACGAATCCTCCCTGTGTCTTCAGCTATTTAAGGTCATAGCATTCTAAATAAATTCTAAAGCCCTTAAGTCCACGAAGGATAACTGCTGTCGAATTTATTGCAATGAGTCGTTTTTGCTGTTTCGTAATACAAATGTCTGCATACACATAATACTATAAGCATAGGGCCGTAGCTATGATTACCGTAAAGAGAGGACTTTACCTTAAAAAAATCATTTGTCTGATTTCGTGTCTACATTTCATTATATGGCGGGGAATTTTAAAGATTTATTGTGGAAAAACTGCTAGTGGTTGGGGGGATAGAGAGGAGGGGGAGAGGTTTGCCGACTTTTTGGATACGTCCCTAGTACTAAAAGTCATGTTTAGATTTGCTAATGAGAGGATTTGAACACTCCAAACTCTTTCCTTATCTACCGACCTGTTATAGCACATTTTTAGTAGATAGCTACAACCACTGACACGCGCGGAACACCTACTTGATTTGTCACGCAACTGTAACAGACGGTTGTAAACAAACATTACAAGGGTTTCCTTTACAGTTCTATTTCCCTCTCTCTATTTTTTTTAGCATTACTAATGAAAACTCGCTAAATTACATATCACGTGACTGAACACATTTTCACCAGAAAATGTACACGTCTTATATACTCCAATGGAAATCTCCGGAATATTTGTTTACAACCGCCTGCTATTGTGACGTATCAAATTTTAGTTGCTTGTATCATTTGCTTGTATCTAGATATCTGCGCTCCAACCATGATCTCCAGTAAAGTCCTTTTAACTAAATTAATTAGGACTCCATTCGTTACGTTCCTGACTATTGTTGGACATTTTGTTGGTGACTATTTACATACTTAGAATTGCATGCTAAAATATCCAAGATGATTCCTAGTATATAAATAGTGACCAACCGAAAGCCCAATAATAGCCTCAGACCAATCATGTGGCAATTCTAGATAACAAGTCTTACTGGAGAGGTCTTGCTCCAACACACGTCCGTACCATAACTCGTCAGAGTCCTAGATGTTTACATCGAATGCATCAACACAAAGTCCAAGATATGCTACATTAAATGCATCATCACGCAATCCCAGATGTGCTACATTCAATGCATCAACACAGTCCTAGATGTGCTACATTCAATGCATCAACACAGTCCTAGATGTGCTACATTCAATGCATCAACACAGTCCTAGATGTGCTACATTCAATGCATCAACACAGTCCTAGATGTGCAATATTCAAGGCATCAACACAGTCCTAGATGTGCTACATTCAATGCATCAACACAGTCCTAGATGTGCTACATTCAATGCATCAACACAGTCCTAGATGTGCTACATTCAATGCATCAACACAGTCCTAGATGTGCAACATTCAATGCATCAACACAGTCCTAGATGTGCTACATTCAATGCATCAACAGTCCTAGATGTGTTATATTCAATGCATCAACACAGTCCTAGATGTGCAATATTCAAGGCATCAACACAGTCCTAGATGTGCTACATTCAATGCATCAGCACACATGATCCTCCTGCGATTTCTGTCTTCAGCGATGTCGATTAGTGCGGGAAAATGTTGATTTATTGTTTTCTGTTGTTTTATCTGCCATGATTTTCTTTGTTGCCATCGTTTTCTTTAGACGCCGCTTCTTCTTTACGCAGTGCACATTTTATCGAGGGTGGAAGTCTTCTGTGGTTAAAAGACAACCCTATAAAAATGTCAAATAGAGACAGGAAAACTAATAACATATTTAATTTGGAATCGTAAGTAAACATCCTGTACATAATTCAAACGACCAGTGTATCAATTTGCTGTTCATTGCATGGACTTTACTATCAGCGACTTATGTCAAACTGCTGTTCATTGCATTGATTGTACTTTCAGTGACTTATGTCATACTGCTGTTCATTGCATTGATTGTCCTTTCAGTGACTTATGTCATACTGCTGTTCATTGCATTGATTGTACTTTCAGTGACTTATGTCATACTGCTGTTCATTGCATTGATTGTACTTTCAGTGACTTATGTCAATCTGCTGTTCATTGCATGGACTGCACTTTCAGTGACTTATGGCAAAATGTTAGTATCATTACTAGCAAGAAAATCTGCGAAAACTTATATACCTAATCTGCGTGATGTTTCTTGAAAAAATCTTCAGCAAGACACTCTGTCAAAGGGAGTAAGAATCGAAGAGAATAGGCCAAAAATATGTGGAAAACTCAGAAGTTTACGAATGAAATACTTAAATTATGTATCCAATCTGTAAACATTTAGTTCTCTGGACAGTATTAAAAAGGGATATGAGTGGAGCATATGTAATGTCGCAGCACAAAAGGGGTGTAAACAATAACAACGCTGTGACTGTACATGTATGTCGTAGAAGACGACGGAGGAAGGTGTGGTAGTGGAGTTGGCTGTCTTATTCCATAGGTCAAAGTGACCTAACATCCACACTGAAATTGGATACGCCGAAATACGCAGATATTTCTGTCGATCTGTAAACCAGTAACAACGCGTTCAGTTCTACAGACTACGGCATGGTAACCAGCAGGAATTTGAGAACGAACGCAACGCAGAACAGACTAAACAGATTAACTAAAATAGGCAGCAGACGAGTATCGCAACTACAAATTACAGCAACTTAGAATTCCCGTCTCATAGAGTTCATAATTCTTGACACACTCCGATTGACGTCACTACCAGTTGATCAGACTGGCATGTTCGATTAGATGTGAACTTGTATACAGTCTGTGAGGAAATACCGTTATTGACTGATACACGATTTAGGAGGATCAATCGAGTGAGATAGCGTTTGTTTTAGTGGATGACGCCGCGTTATTATATCGTGAAATTCAGTAACAAGAATGCTTGAATCGAGATCGTTGACAGTAGCGGACATCTGTACAGAAAGTAAACAAGCCTTTATTCGTTATATTTTTTATTATTATGTTATTTTCGTCGGTTATTATTTATATTTTTGGAATCGTATCTCGCCCACCCTCAAAAAATGACCAACCAACGAAAATCACAGCAATAATCAAATTTTTGGTTTTCAGGTTATGTTTACTTTCTGTACACATGTCTTTAACGGAGCCCAGTCATACCTGAATAAACAAGGGATGTTCATAATTTACTGCAGCTATTTTGGGGATTAGGGGTAGGAAGGGGTGGAGGCTGTTTGGAAAAGTGGGACAGTTGTTGACAAGAGGGAGGGGGAGGTGGGTTAACAAACATAGACGTCAACAATACTATTTTTATACACAAACTGAATTGTTTGAATTTGAAAAAAAACTTCTATAAAATTGGGAAACAAAACATATTTGTTTTTTCAACATTTTCTGTTTAAAATTTATTTTTAAAGGCAGAAGAGGATCCCTGAATTCATGAGAATTATTGACATTATGGGAGGGTGAAAATTGAAAAAAAAATGTTGAAGTAAATTATGGACAGCCTTTATGAAGACTTCCAGAGATGGGCTATCCTGCGAAGACCGTGACAGATCAACAGTCTAGAAGACCTGTTTGCTAAATTATGTTGGACCCCATTCGTTACGTGTTTTGATTATTGTTTAATTCATTTATTGTTAATTGTTTACTATTTATATATTTGGAATCGTATGCCAAAAATATCCAAGACGATTTCAAGTATATAAATAGTAATAATCTAAAAGCCAAACAATAATCAAAACACGTAAAGAATGGGGTCCAACTTGATTTAGCGAACAGAACAGGACTGCTTTGACAACTAACATTCTACTTTTAGGGGAACTATTTGTGTATACAGAAGTCATGTTCCATCATTATGTATGCATACATCCAATCATATCAAAGCCTGAAACCATTTTGATATAATTGTAGAGATGCAATTCAACAAAGCGTCATGGGCAACATACACTCTGGAAATACAGAGTTTGGAATAACACTGAGAAATGCTAATTTGAAGAAAACATACATTGTAGTGTTCTATCATCTTTTGTCCATTTTAATCTGTTAGGAGTCGCATTATTGAATAACGATCGGTTCGGGATATGACACGTTTGACCGCTTGATATGCAGTAATAAATTGACGTCTCAGAACGTTGATGACTCCTTCAATCCACTTTCTTCTTGTTCTTCCCCTGCCTCTTGTTGTTCTCATTTTCATGTTGCACGTCTTGCTACTGACTACTATATGCCGCCCGTGTGTTGCTGGGGCCCGAAAGGGAGCAAAGAATAGCAACACTGTTTACCTTCCGTGCATGTCGTAAAAGGCGACTAAGGAGATTATGGGATGGGGTTGGCTGTCCCATCCCATATAGGGTCAGCGACCTAAAGCCATGCTGAAGTCGGATGTGTCAGACCGAAAGGCGCAGATATAATAGCAACGCTGTAAACCATGACACAACGCATTCCGTTCTCCGGACTACATCCTGCTAATCTGCAGGAGTTTGAGAACGAACGCAACGAAGAAGGAGAAGACTACTATGGGCTCATTCTCATTAACTGGCCGAACCATTCAGTATCTTTTTTCCCCATATATTTGACCACTTACATATAAATAAATATACATGTATATATCCAAATACATGTTATCTACTTATAAATGGCTGCACAATTCAAAACACATTGTTGTGTTCCGATACTGAGAAACGATGTTGCAGAGTATCAGCTAGAGTTAAGAATAAAAATACGCTCAGCAACACACGAGGTTGCATTTTGTATTCTGTTAGGAGTCGCATTATTGAATATCGTTCCTTTTCATGATTTGTTCCTTTCTTTTATGTTAGTCAATGGATAATATAATACCGTGTTTCAATAAACTAGTTTGTTGAAAGAAAGATCGTAAATATGTAATCATTGGGGGGGGGGGGGTGGAGGTTTGAAGGTGTAGGTGTTTACATAGACCAAAACCGTCGGCAGTTATAGAAGATCTCTGCTCAGAATTAATTAGGACGTTACTCGTTACTGTTTAAAATTATTGTGATGATTTTACTTGGTCACTATTTACATACTTGGAGTAGCATGCAAAAATAGCCATGGCCAACCATCATATTTCACGAAAATAATCAAAATGGACCTTCTAGGTCATGTTACGTTTTCTGTTGAAAAGTCTTTTAGTAACGTTGAGGGTCACGCATAGACACACAAGACAATTTCCACGTTTTCTTGGGTATTGAGTGACTATTTTTAGGAAAACCATTTTAAAAAACGGGAGTGGAAGGTTACGTGGTTATTTTTGGTTTGCTCTTTAAATACTAAATATCATGTTCTGACTTTCTTACGGGGAACTCCAACCCTTCCCCAATCTACGGGATTGTGTGAAGGTAGGTATGTTGGTCTACCTTTGACAACACAGGCTGAACGGCTGTATAACACCACGACAGATCGGCTGTCGAAGACTTGTTCTCTGAATTAATTACGCCTTCGTTCGTTCCTTTTCATGATTATTCCTGTCTTTTATGTTAGTCAATGGATAATATAATACCGAGTTCTGGCAGTGTCCCCAGAACGCTCTCTAAATGGCAGATATACGTCACGGAATTCCATGCGACATCCAATGAAAACATTGGTGTCATGAGGTTAATCAAAGCAGACTACATTTTTGTCCACAAATGTTAATGATGCGCTAACAGGTAAACTTCTGTATCTGCTTGTGGTTAAAGTTATCTTTTAATACTTAATGTTATCGTTTAATAAATTGTATTTAAAATATACATATACTTTGCTGTAAATGACGGATGAAGATGATCCATCCCCAAGAAAGCGTCAAAAAATATAAGAGCGGAAAGTTAGATGGTTGAGTCAAAGTCAAAGTCAATAGTCACTCGCTCGGATTCGTGCCGCAACTGCTGCACAGCATAGATATATAATTGAAAGAAGAGCGATTCAAAGAATTGATCAAGAAACCCTTCAACAAAGAATTGATTGATGCAAACAATTGATCAAGAAACCCTCAACAAAGAATTGATTGATGCAAACAATTGATCAAGAAACCCTCAACAAAGACAAACACGACTTGCTTAGGATGCTGATTTGCATCGGCGTCGTTCTTAGCTAGAATCACCAGCGCATAGAAAATTGATAGATAATACCAACGTCATCACAGACAGAATGAAACTGCTAAACAAAGGCAGATATGTTGATCTACAGATGCCGAGGTTTACTCATTGTCAGAAATGCGTTCATGCAATTTCAAACGAACAGAAAATTTAGCTGAGGACCGTGGTGCTGTACATTACTGTGGAATTGGCGATATTATATGTAAATTTGATTATGCTAAAGATTTTTTGCACAAACGTCCTAACGATGGCCAGTTTGCAAGTTGTTGCCGAAAGGGAAAGATCATGCTCCAAAGCCACAAGACATCCATGGTAATAAGCTGGAGTATCCCGAGTTCCTGCACTTGATGCTCTCTGACAATACACATCCAACTACACACATTTTCGAGAGAATATTCGATCTTATAATAGCACTCTTTCTTTCTCCGTCAATCTGTTGTTAAGGTCGAGGTCCATATGTTTTAAAAGTTCATGGACAAATGATCATTGAACTTCTCATATACAACCGCCATACAACAAAGTTTCACATTTCGCTCAGTTGTATTTTTTCAATTGCCTCCGCACAACCCAAAGTAGACGTCATTGTTGTATGCAAATGTTATTGTGAAGCACGATCGTCAATCTAATCAACGTGACATTCGCATTTATTCATTCATAAAATAGTGGTTATGGACTGTATCCGATGAATTGGTTATGGACTGTATGATGTTATATTCGCGTTTGTTCCCATACGGTGAGCCGGGCTGGCAAGCACATTAGTAATGTGAGGCATATCAGGGTAAGAAACACAATAAATTTCGTCCCGATGGGACCACAGGCCCTCAAGGGATCCTAATCTAGTATTTTTGTATACTTGGAATCGCATGCCAAAAATAGCCAAGGCTACTCTAATTATATACAGTAACCAATGGAATGCGTGACAATAATAAAAAACGCAACGAATAAAGGCCAGTTTACTTTTTGCAGTTTGATCTTATAGTTCTGTCGTTGATCACGATGACACCTCCATCTTCAAAAGAAGACCTATTAACTAGCAGTGGAGTATCGTCAATAGACGCCAAAACACCCTGCGTGCCCTTCAAACAACGGAAATAGCACACACACGTACATTACCCTTTATTTACTATAAACATTACCAAAACATAAATGCAAGTTTATTCGTTATTTGACAGCTATCCGCCCTTGTGGAGCACACTAAGTATCTAAGCATCACACGATGTGATAAAAATGGGGGGGGGGCGGAAGGGGAGGGTGGCCAAATAAAAAAAAACCCTAGGCGCCCCACTCTAAAAAGTCGCTCTACGCGCGCCACTGATTTCTGGACCCAATTCTTGACGTTATTGATTGTTGTCGTGATTTTTGCTGGTCAATATTTATATAATGGGAGGCGCACGCCAAAAATAGTCAAGGCTCACCAATAGATCGTGTGGAAATTGGAAACTAGGTCATGTTTACATTTGAGTTGACAGTTCTCGTATACGACCGTTAGGTCAAGCTGCACGACTTCAATACCAACAACTCAGATGCCATTTACATTCATCAGATATATTTCACATATTTTAAAAAAGTTGTTTGTACATAAAAACGGCGGGCAGTCGGAGATACAATGATTACAGTATTGACTTCTTAATCATGTGATCCATGGATCAATTCTCAGTTAAGTAGCTCGTGGGAGATAGTGTCTATCTTTGACGCTCATGTATCGACAAAGCCTCAGGAAATAGTGCCAGAAAAAGAATCTGGGAAAGTACAAGCATCGGGCGTGATGTTGACCGCATAAAAATGACAGGCATTGTTGGTAACGGACAAACACGGACTTAGCAGTATATTTCTCATATGTCTCAATGAAGTAGGAATAATCCTGAGTTATGTTAGAGGAACCATATATAACCCATTGTCTGTAACTACGCTAGATTCGTTAGGGCCCCGTCGTCCCGTCGGGACGAAATTTATTGGGTAGCTTACCCTGATATGCCTCACATTGCCAATGTGCTTGCCAATCCGGCTCACTGTACGTGAACAATAGCGAGTAGGACATTGTATAGTCAATAACTAATATTTTATGAATGAATAAATGCGAATGTGAACTAAACGTGGTGAAAGGGTAGTTAGCCATCTCTGTTGGGAAAAACTATTGATGTTGGTTCATTATAGCCACGTTGATCAGATTGACGATCACGCTTCACAATAACATTTGTATATAACAATGACGTCTGCTTTGAGTCGTGCGGGCGAAAATGAAAACATACCATTGAGTGAACTGTACTTTGTTGTATTGCGGTTGTATATGAGAAGTTCGATACGTTTGTCCATGAACTTTTAAAACATATGGACCTCAACCTTGACAACCCGTAATTTTTTCTCCCATTGACGTGAAAGAAAGAGCGCTGTTATAAGAGCGAATATTCTCGCGAAAATGTGTGTATGTAGCGTGTGTATTATCAGAGAGAATCAAGCACAGGAACTCGGGATACTCCAGCTTATTACCATGGATGTTTTGTAACTTTGGAAGAATGAACTTTCCCTTTCGGCAAAAACTTGTAAACTTGCTATCGTTAGGACGTTCGTACAAAAAATCTTCAGCATTACACAATTGACATATAGTATTGAACATTTCACAGTAATGTGCAGCAACACGATCTTCAACAAAATTTGCTGCACCATTTAAAATTTCTTGACATCTTCGCATTTTTGACAATAAGTGAGCCTCGGCATCTGCAGCTCGAAGTCTCTGCGTTTGTTCAACTGTTTCATGCTGTCTGTTGCTATTTCTATTCATAACTGGTTGATGTTATCTTTGCGCTGATAATTCTAGCTTAGTTCGATACCGATGCAAATCAGCATTCTAAGCAAGTCGTGTTTGTATTTGTTGAAGGGTTTCTTGATCAATTCTCTGCATCAATTAATTCTTTATTGAAAGGTTTCTTGATAATTTTTTTTGCATCTCTCTCCTTTCAATTCTATGTCTATGCTCTGCAGCATTTGTAGCACGAATCCGAGCGAGTGACTCTTGTCTTTGACACCTCAACTAATTTTTCATTCTTTTGTTTTTTGACGCTTTCTTGCGGACGGATCATCTTCATCCATCATTTAAAGCAAATTATATGTATATTTTAAATATAATATATTAAACGATAACGTTATGCATTAAAAGATAACTTTAACCACAAGCCAATACAGAAGTTTACCTGCTCGCGAATAAATAACATTTGTATACAAAAATGTCGTCTGCTTATTATGTCTACGGAATTCCGTGGCGTAAATGCGCTATTTATTTTGTTCAGGTGATACTGACAGAACACGCTATTATAATATAGATTATTTCACATTACTTTCAAAGGCATTTGTATAATCTATTATCTCAAGTTACGTCCGAAGATAATCTTCTATCTTACAGTATGTTTAATGATAATCTAATATCCAGTATTGCGCTCAAAGATAGTATATGTTTTCATAACAATATCCAAAATTAATATACGGTCTATCACAACATCCAAAGATAGTATTTTGTCTCATTACAGTGCGCCAAAAGATAATCTATTATTTAATATTACGCCCTCATAATAATCTATTATCTCATCACACTACGTTCAAATATAATCTATTATCTCCTGACATTGCGCACAAAAATACTCTATTGTTTCATCACATCGCGCCAAAAGAGAATCTATTATTTAATGTTACTGCCTCAAAATAACCAATTATCACATTATGTCCAAATATAATATATTATCTCTTCACATTATGTCCAAATATAATCTATTATTTCTTCACATTATGTCCAAATATAATCTATTATTTCTTCACATTATGTCCAAATATAATATATTATCTCTTCACATTATGTCCAAATATAATCTATTATCTCTTCACATTATGTCCATATATAATATATTATCTCTTCACATTTTGTCCAAATATAATCTATCATCTTTTCACATTAGGTCCATATATAATATATTATCTCTTCACATTTTGTCCAAATATAATCTATTATCTCTTCACATTATGTCCAAATATAATATATTATCTCTTCACATTATGTACAAATATAATCTATTATCTCTTCACATTAGGTTCATATATAATATATTATCTCTTCACATTTTGTCCAAATATATTCTATTATCTCTTCACATTATGTCCAAATATAATCTATTATCTCTTCACATTTTGTCCAAATATAATCTATTATCTCTTCACATTATGTCCAGATATAATCTATTTTTTAATGTTACTCCCTCAAAATAATCAATTATCACATTATGTCCAGATATAATCTAGTATCTCCTTACCTTATGTCCAAATATAATCTATTATCTTCTCACATTACACTCAAAAATAATCTCACCACACTGCTTCCAAAGATTAAATATTATCTCATACTGTAAAGTCCAAAGATAAAATATTAGTTGATATTACGTCAAACGATAATCCACCACCTCAGTAAATCAGAGATAAACTTTTATGTCATATTAGGTCCTGAAATAACCTGTTAACTCATTTAATGTTAATAGATAATCTGTTCTCAAATTGCACCCAACGAGAACATATCTAATGTTATAATATCTAACATGCCCAAGAGTAATCTTTTATATATTATAAGGTCCAAAGATAATATGTTATCTTATATTAGGTTCATAGATATTCCATTGTCATATTAAAGGTAAAGGTATGTCCCATGGCAGCAATATGCCGTCGGGGATGAAGATAACTCTTCGAGTACTAAGCCGCAGCAACTATTAGGTGGGGTGGTCAGTTCCCTTCCTTGATGTTTTTACCTCCCCTAACTCACGCATCATTTTCTAATTTACAGCTGAGTCGTCTGGAGGTGTGGTCGTGTCATGCGATTAATCACAACCCAAATTTGTTATTTGTCTGTACGTGGTTTCGAACCTGCCACGCTGTAATCCGGTGATAACAAGCAAACTCACTATTAACTAGGCTACCTATCCTCTTATTCTCATATTGTGCCCAGAGACATTATCTAATTATACAGCCAAAGGGGATCTTTTTATTTATGTTATGTCCAGAAATAATGTTATATCACATTAGGACCAGAGATAATGTTATATCACATTATGTTCAGAGATAATGTTATATCACATTAGGTCCAGAGATAATGTTATATCATATTAGGTCCAGAGATAATGTTATATCACATTAGGTCCAGAGATAATGCTATCTCATATTAGGTCCAGAGATAATGTTATTTCACATTAGGTCCAGAGATAATGTTATATCATATTAGGTCCAGAGATAATGTTATATCACATTAGGTCCAGAGATAATCTGTTATCAAGCATCATCTCCAGCATGGAAGAAAATCATCTATTCTAAACTGTATATCAATTTTTCTATCAAAACATCAAGTCTTGACCATCATAAGAACAAATCCATTCTCCAGAATATGTGTACCTGCACATCTGATCTCACACATCGTCACTTATCTGTGCTGATGCGACAGATCATTGGTCACTGCGCTTGCTGTGGTCTCTCATTGACTGGCAAGACAGAATAATAGAATAGTAATGGGACTCCTTTGAATAGCTTTGAACATACAGAATTGGAGAGATCTGACCTCTGCCCTATGCGCTAACTTCAGCGCGAAAGGAAAATGAATGAATGAATGGGACTCCGGACACGTCCACATGTACTCCAAACTCATATTAAGTATATCCTTCAGCATTTGGTCACTGACTTGATATTCTGTGTTGATTGATGACTCTTCATTTAATTCCTATGTGTCTCTGGTTTCATGTAAAACTACGCTTCATCATCCAGTACTGCATTCTTGCCATGAACATGTTAGAAGAAGAAGTACATTCCAACTGATCTAGCACATTAACTGCATCCACAATATTGGTACATTCTATTGAACTACCACTAGTCATTGTGGTCCAACTGGCAAATCTGTCTGTTCGGTCACTTTCCCTAACACCCATTTTGTCCATGTCTTCCATGTCTATGGGTAGAATGCAGGACCTGGGAAGGAAGCGTGTTATTGCAAGAAACGAGAGACATCGTTGGATAAAAATATGAGTTATCAACCAACACAGAACAGAAATTGTTACCACATGCTAAGAACATACTGAACCGGAGATCTGAGCACCTATTGACGTGTCCGGATTGTCATGATAATGATCTGACGTCTAATTAACATTTAAAGTCAAAATCAAGGGCGGCGTCCGCTAATAGTTAATTCTTGTAGCGCATAGAACACTGTGAACACTTCACAATGCAGTGTCGCTCTTACAAAACTGTTCGCTGTATCACTTCCTGCTCACCTTGCACGCGCGCTAGAAATCCATTCTGTCTGCGGGAGGGAAAAGTTCAGTGGCTGAGGCTCATCTACCCAAAGCGATAGGGTCTCAGAGTTATATTTCGCGCTTTAAGCTCATAACTTCGTCACAGATATTTGATACACAAATGGTTATCCTTGATGGACGTTTCTTACGTGGAAGAAAGCGATGCATGGAATACTTTGTCAATTACATCCGTAGAAAAAGAGTTGATATAAAGGTAAACTAGACACAATAAACAAATAATAAGCATATTGAAGATTGAGGAGTTGGCGAAACTCATTTATTTGAAGAATATTGTCTCAGTTGGTTCATTTGTAGTATAAAGCGTTTCATCTGTTGATTGTGAAATAGACTAATAACTGTGGAATAGAATAATGGCTGTGAAATAGAATAATGGCTGTGAAATAGAATAATGGCTGTGAAATAGAACAATATATAGCTGATAAGTTACATACAACTTAGTTATAGTAAATTTGTTATAAAATATTGTTAGGAATAATTTTACTATGTGTGTATTGGGATTTAAATTTCGATGGATAATTATAGTATATTTATGATGGAATTTATAATTTACGAATAGTTTCAGCAAATGTATAGTTGAATTTTAAATTTATTAATAATTTTAGAATGATTCTGAAGTGAGATTTAGTTGAAACGACTTTAATACAGAAACCGAAGAAATTAAATTAAATGCGCTTTAGTAAGCTAAGTGACGTGTCCTTTAGAGAACATTGTCCTCACTGCCACTCTGTAAGCATATCCGTTCTGTGCAAGCTGTACAGTCTCTTCCATTGGCATGTTCAGAAGGTTTTCGATATCTTGTGTCTATCGTTCTCTTGGTCTGCATATTGTTATATTTCCTGGAACTGTTCCGCCCATGATTAATCTTCATAAGCCATTGTGTTTCTTAATGTGTCCGAAACATATTAGTTTACATTTCTTGACAGTTTTGAGGAGCCACTTTTCTTCTGTTTAGGTCTTTGCGAACGTCTGAGTTGGTTTTTGGTCATTGTGAATTTCTTGACATTGTATACATTTCAGTAGTTTGACATTGTACAGAGTAAGTATGTCTTGTTGTAATACAATATACAGAGTAAATACGTCTTGTTGTAATACAATGAACAGAGTAAATTCGTCTTGTTGTAATATAATGTACAGATTAAATACGTCTTGTTGTAATATAATGTACAGAGTAAATAAGTCTTGTTGTAATACACCATACAGAGTAAATACGTCTTGTAATATAATGTACAGAGTAAATACGTCTTGTAATATAATGTACAGAGTAAATACGTCTTGTTGTAATATAATGTACATATTAAATACGTCTTGTTGTAATATAATGTACAGAGTAAATACGTCTTGCTGTAATATAATGTACATAGTAAACACATTTTGCGGTAATATAATGTACTAAGTAAATGCCTCTTGCTGTAATATAAAAGAACGCCCGCCTGTTTCCAACATTCGATAGCTGTGCAATTTAGATAAACACTGTTATTTGCCATGCATGTTCATCGTATAGTTCATAGTATAGTTCATAGTATAATTCATAGTATAGTTCATAGTATAGTTCATAATATAATTCATAGTATAGTTCATAGTATAGTTCATAGTATAGTTCATAGTATAGTTCATAGTATAGTTCATAGTATAGTTCATAGTATAGTTCATAGTATAGCTCAAAGTGATGTCGAAGCCATGCCGAAGACATATAATTTAGATCGAAAGTTGCATATATCGCAGCATAGCTTTACATCATGGTGTAACGCGTTTCTTTTCCACAGTCATCATGATCATCATAAAATACAGTGACCGCAACGAAGGTTAGCTGCACCGGACCTCCCACATCCGCCGTCTCTTGCTTTGGTGGTGCACTTTATTAGAATGTAGCCTGTCAATCTCGTTATGTTTTTGTCTCACTTGTATCTCTGCCTACTATCTCCCACCTCGACTCTACCCTCAAGTGAGATCTTCAACAACGTGTCATGTATTTTAAAATGTGCAAAAGACTATTTTTAATTTTCCTTTCCTTAAAGAGCTCTTTACTTTCATAAAGATCTGTTAGAACCTCATTATTCGTTTTCTTCTCTTTCCATGAAGTTACCCACATTATTCTACATATCTATTCTCTTGTTTTAGCTGTTTGTTCATTGTCCATGTTTTGGGGCCATACATTATTACAGAATAAATGTAGAATTTTACAATTCTAAATTTTAGTTTATTTGTAATTTGTTTAGATGTCAATATTTTCCTCATGTCATTGAAAGTTCATGTAATCTTTATTATTCGCTGGTCATTGTCTGCTAAGAGGACAGTGTCATCTGTATATCAGACATTGTCTGCTAAGAGGACAGTGTCATCTGTATATCAGACATTGTCTGCGAAAAGGACAGTGTCATCTGTATATCACAGATTTTTAAAAACTATTTTTCACATTGTTCTTATTTTCTGCATTCCTTCTTCAGACTATATACTGCTAACTAACGGGAGTTTGAGAAGAAACGCTGTAGAAGTAGATGAGAGAAGAGAACCATGCAATATATTATTGATACAGATAATAAATAACATATTAAACATAGCATACAAGCTAATAAATGTATGCGATAAAATAACGGATAAACTGACAGATGTGCTAAAATAACGGATACGCTGACAGATGTATGTGCTAAAATAACGGATAGATGTATGTGCTAAAATAACGGATAAGCTGACAGATGTATGTGCTAAAACAACAGACAAGCTAACAGGTGCATGAGCTAAAGTAAAAATCAAGCTAACAGGTGTATGTGCTAAAGTAACAGACAAGCTAACAGATGTATGTGCTAAAGTAACAGACAATCTAACAGGTGTATGGGCTAAAATAACAGACAAGCTAACAGATGCATGTGGTAAAATAACACACAAGCTGACAGATGTAATTTGCTAAGATAACAGATAAGCTAACAGATTTTTGTGCTATAATAACACACAAGCTATCAGGTGTATGTGCTAAAATAATAGAACACACATTTTTTGTTTACGATAACAGACAGGTAACACTTCACATTTTCAGATACCATATATCTTGTGTTGCCTAAGGTTGACGTGATCATACCCTACTCAAGACATAGCTATTAACAACACCGCCTGGTAGTATATCATGGGTAGGATTGAATTGTAGTCACAGCCTTTCGAAACTTATGAGAATATTTAAGTAACCTTTCCACATCTGAGATTGTGATGTTCATGTGATTTTTGATATTGTATGTTCATCTTATTCATGGTCTGCCTCTTTGTTCTTGTCCTGGCATCATCCCCGTCCATTAGGTCTGTTTTAGATTGTCATGTCGTGTGATACAGCCAAATTATTGTAATTTTCTAAGGATAACCTTAATATTTAGCCAATTTTTAAAACATTTAATTCTCTCAGGATGTTCATATTGGTGATCTGTTTGGTGTATGGTGTTCTGATAAATCTTCTCTTTGGTGCATGGTATTCTGATAAATCTTCTCTTTGGTGCATGGTATTCTGATAAATCTTCTCTTTGGTGCATGGTATTCTGATAAATCTTCTATAACATTTTATTTCAAATGCTGCATTTGTGTTTCTCACTTTATTGGTGATTGTCCAAAATTAGTGACATCCATATGCTGACTCTGGGAATATGTAGACTTTAACGAAACGATACGATCTTCATTCACGTCATTTTATTGGATGTATTGGCTAACCTTCGTCTGATATCTTCATAGAGATCCTTGTTACTGCTTACAAGAAGGCCAAGGTATTCAAACTTTATGACTCATTCTAGTTGTATGTTATTGATCAAGATTCTTCTTCTTCTGCGTTCGTTCTCAAACTCCTGCAGATTGTAGGATAGCAGGATGTAGTCCGGAGAACGGAATGCGTTGTGTCATGGTTTACAGCATTGCTACGATATCTGCGCCTTTCGGTCTGATACATTTGAGTTCAGCATGGCTTCGGGTCACTGACCCTATATGGGATGGACAGCCAACTCCATCCCATAACCTCCTTATTCGCCTTTTACGACAAGCGTGGAAGGTAAACAGTGTTGCTATTCTTTGCTCCCCTTTCGGGGCCCGGCAACACATGGGCGATTGATCAAGATTGAGCACTTTTTACTTTTTTTCTAGGTCTTGTCACGTATTGTTCACTTTTCGCTGTATTTTGTTTTAGGGAAGGGGCTTAAGAGATGTTCAAGGCATTTTCGATGTGGGACAGTAGTTTTGTATCATTATAGCTATAGCTTAAGTATATTTGATTGTTTTTTGATGTGGTTTATAGCTAGTTCTTGATTCTTCTTGTTTAGAAACTAGCATCACAACATGAGGCACACTCCCATAAGTGTTCCGCTCTCCGTTCCAGAAGCCATGCAAGTATGTAGTCTCAGAGTCCCGTTCAGGTGTTGATTACGTGATATTCGGGTCTTTCCAAAAAGACTACTTTTCATTCCCTCACCTCTAGACACTCCCATTTTTGATTTTTTTTTGTATGTGTGCGTTCAGTAATGTTGAAGGGAAAGTAGTGTTGAAGGGAAAGCAGTGTTGAAGGGAAAGTAGTGTTGAAGGGAAAGTAGTGTTGTATCATAATAGTCACACTCAGCATATTTGGTGGTTTTTAGACTGCACATATAATATTTAACTTCTTTTTTTCATGTCTAAACGTCAATAGCTAAGCTATTATGTATTATACTTGGATAATGTGCATTATATATATATGTATATAAAATGGATAACTCCGTAACGATATATCTTTCTTGTATATATATATATATATATATATAGGCAATTAGGACCATATATTATATAGGACAAGCACTTATAGCACGAACAACGATACGATGACGTGAATGGGAATATCTGCAGTTGAAAGTTAATGTGGCGCATGGCCAGTAGGTTAGAACGTTCTTCTCATATTCGTGAATTCCAGGTCGACTCTCAATAAGTGTCTTTAATACGGCCTTTATTCGGTACGTTTTTGATAATTGTTACGTTTTTCATGGGTTATTATTTATATACTTGGAGTAGCCGTAGCTATTTTTGACATGCAATATCAAGTATATACATATTGACCAACGGGAAACATGAGAATAATCAGGAAAAGGAGCGAATGAACGCCTATTTAATTTATATAACAACTATTTAATACTGCATATCGGTCGCGATTCTCTTACTGTGGTTGAATAATAATAATAATAATATACGGTTTTCTGACCACGTGATAAATCAAAGTATCATGTTTTTCTTCTTTACCTGTGTTGATTCTAATACTCCTGCTGGTTAGCAGGATTTAGTTTGGAGGACCGGATGTATTGTTTTGTGGTTTACAGGTAGATTGTAATATCTACGTTTTTAGTGAAACAGTTCATGGCTTTTTGGGTTATTTTATCTATAGAATGAAACATCCACTATCATACCAAACCTCATCGCAAGACACATTATTGCTATTATTTGTTCCCTTATCGATTCCCGGCTACTACTGGTGAATATTTTTATTGGTTAAACATTCAGTGACTATTTGATTTCTTGAAAAGTTGCACATGTACTGGACCGTGGCACTCGACAATACGGGACTCCTAGCTGAATTAATTACGATCCAGTTCGTTACGTGTTTTGATTATTGATTGCCTTTTGATTGGTTACTATTTATATACTTGGAATCTCACACCAAAAATAGCCAAGGCGATTTCAAGCATATAAATAGTAACCAATTAAAAGACAAATAATAATAGACATTATAATAGACAATTGTTTGAAGTACATGAATGAAGTTAGACAGTCGACATTCTGAATGGATTACCATAACTATACAATGTAGGATACCATTACATTTAATATTGAACGTGCAGATACCGCTTCTCTGAAGTGATCATTTGAACATGTTTGAGATCGATATGAGTTAACAAAAATAATGAGAAAAAAGGAGTGAAAAAAGGAACATCGTAGCATCATGGCACTGAGTAAAGTCAACATAACGTTGTGGAATTGCATGATTGCATATGGTGTGCGGTAACGTAGACAGATGAATGATAAAAGCAGGATTGGAAAACGTTGCCGCTTATTAAGAAATGCCCTAGAGACTACAACAATATGCGAGGCTTCCTACTGTATCTTTCGATTTTTCAACCCCCCAAGGCGCACAGGAGAGCATCGGAGTTGACTGAAGCAGCATGCACGCGCTAGCGCACATAATGTGATTCCACAAATGTGAATTCTTTAGTAATTTGTTTTTATGGGACGGCTAAAAACACAATAGAAAATAAAAACACATATTTCGGATCTGTTTTTTGCTCATGTTGATATGAATGCAGTAAGGTAATATATTTGAATAGGAGAAAAAAATGCATTTGATAAACACGTATACTGCTCGTTAAAGGACAATGATATCGAGCTGTAGTCATTGAATAGACTATGTATACAAATCCTACAGTCTCCTTTTTGAAAGACCCGTTGTTTGTTTTAGATCTCCAGTAATTGCCCATTCTTCTTTATGCAACTGGGTGGGGATTCTATACATAGCTTCAAGAGTATTTACGCAAAACACAGGTTGTTGATATTTCACTTGAACACAACAGACTTAGACAATAGTCAATAGTCAACAGACAATAGTCACTTAGACTAAGGGGTTATGAGGTGTTAACGCGAAAACATAGACATTAGAATACACAAGACATTTTCAACTTTTCTAACCGTTATGTCTTTCTCAAGAATATATACAACAAACAGTGAAAAACAATGATAACAGTAAAAGCAATATTACCACCACAGAGGCACTATATACACTATTGACATGTAAACAATATACAGTTCAAGGTGACAATGATGTATGTGGAAAGAGTGTAATCACGGAAGTGGGATTTGTTGACAATTGGACGAGATATGATAACAGATATAACAAATTGTTACCCAATACAACACGGATATCAATACAATAAGGACGACACCAACACACATTTAAACAAATGAATGTTCGGAGTTAAGTTCAAAAGGCTTGAGTATACCAAATTAAAAAAAATAAATCCATTCAGATTTTCAAGATCGTACCTAGATCTGTCATCCGTGGTACAGGATCAGTAGGCAGTGACATTGATATCGAGGGCACCACGATATCACCACTATTGAAATGAATGTCGACTGGGGTATGTTCTCTGTGTTTTGTGGCATGAATAGCCTACAGAAGTGGTCACTCAATCGTAAGCCTGTTTCATCTATATACTTCTTGTCACAACGTTTACGTATGATAACGTAAATGACATTACGGGATTCATTTGTAAAGGCATCATCGATAGTGAAACGGCCTTAGGAAATGAACCAGAGCGGATTTGAATTACATAGGGACATGTGTAGCAACGACCACGTTTGCAACGAGCACTGCGAAAGTGAGTAGGAACATAAGATAAGACCTGAGGTGACTGTGTACCAAGATGTCATTAAGATTTTTGTCACTTCTATAGGCAACCAAAGGAAAGTCATGGAAAGCAGCACGAGTTTCAGAAGAGACTGGAGAAGGGAATAATGCTTGAACAAGATTCGACGGACAGTTGAGTTATGGGGCTGAAAATTAAGGTCAAGTTAAACTGTATCAGAGGAGGATGAAGTACCCTGAGTATTATTCAAGGTATCAAGTCGAGATAACTTACGGAAACGAAGTCATGCCGATGAAAGGACACTGTCAGGGAACGAATGTTTACGAAAGAAATCAATCACCTCAGAGGATTTATCAAGAAAGTCGTTATCATCACTACATAAGCGACGAAGACGAAGACGCTAGGAGAATGACCGAGAATTGCGACAAGCAGGAGGATGAGAAGTGTAGAGCAGAAAACCATGTGCATCAGTAGGTTTGTAGTAATCAGATGTGCTGAGGTAAGAGCGGTGATAAATAACAATAATATCAAGAAAGTTGACAGAAGTAGTAAGATGTGAATTGAATAGCAGGGTTAAAATTATTGATAAAACTAATGAAGCGAGACAATTCTGTCTCAGGCATGTCAGTAATATCTATACCGTCATCAATATATCTATGAAATAAAAATGGAAAAGGACCCTCATAAGTCTCCCAAACCTGATGTTCAAGATGTCCCATGAAAAGACATGCATAACTGGGTCTCATCTTAGTGCTCATAGCAACATCACTGATGTGAAAGAAAAAGTTCTCATCGATTTCAAAAGAGTAAAATCTTTTTACTGTTTTCATTGTTTTTCACTGTTTGATTTATATATTCTTGAAAAAGACCTAACTGTTTGAAACGTTGAAAATGTCTTGTGTATTGTATTTTGATTTTTGTCATGTTTACACCTTATAACCCCTTAGTCGTAGAGATAGTCCGTCTGTTGTGTTCAAGTGAAACATCAAAAACTTGTGTTCTACGTAAGTACTATTGTTGTTCTGTTTCACTGCAGTATTACCGTATCGTACAAGATCGTAGGAGATTCCATAGCCTCAATACCCAGAAAACCCCAATTCTTATCAGAAGACTCCAGTTCTCATCAGAAGACTCCATTTTTCACCAGAATACTCTAATTCTCACAAGAGGACAGCAAATCTCGCCATAAGATTCAGTTCTCACCAGAAGACCACAGCTCTCATCAGAAGATCCCAGTTCTCATCAGCATAAAACACTTTTGAGAAAAATATTCTACCCAGAAGGGTCTTATTAATAAGATAGAAATTAAATAGAGATTGAAATTAGCAGTTTAGTTTATGAAGGGTTTCGGGATTGAAGACGTCTTGAGAATTGTAGTATACTGTAGGCATATGGGTTGACGGATTAAAGACTGGTTTGGATGAGTTGTCATAACCGTCTCCTATAAAAAACTTGCAATTGAATTAATTAGGACCCTATGCATTACGTTTTTGATTATTGTTGGAATTTCGGTTGCTAATTATTTATATATGCGGAGTCGCCTTGGCATGGGGATTTCAAATGAATCTTGAACAGAAATAACTCAATTGAGGACTTGAGGAGGTTTCGACGTTCACTTTATCTGGGAGCCCAGATTAGTGGTGATGATGAATCAACAGTTGGAGTTAAAAAGAGACCGACAGTGACCATGACCGCCATGACAAGATTAACCACAATTTAGAAATTCAGGTTCACCACCCTTGCTAAAAGTAACTTATAGAGAACTTGTGGTTGTGCCAATATTTCTATATAGCTGTGAGACATACATTCTAACAGCGGATTTAGAGAGAAGAATCCAGACGTTTGAAAACACATGCTGTAGATGTGTATTAGGAATCTGTTATCGAAAACATAAGACCAATGTGTTTGTGCATGATAGAATTAATGTATTAGCGCAGGGGTCGGCAACCTTTTGCTAACTGTGTGCCAACTTAAGGTTTCAAATTATTCAGAGTGCCAACATCATATATCATTTTATACAAGTCGAGGCCAATATTCTTATTTTACCATATATTTTATTTTTATATTTTATTTAATTAATATATAGTGATATTCAATAATATGTAAAGTTGTAAACAACATTAAAAGAAATAGAATTTCTTGAAAGATTTAAAAACAAAAAAACTTTTTTATTATTAATGGGAGCCTTGCACTTGCATGGTCTTGGCCAGTTGCTCAATATCGACAACATACTTTTTCTGAATAAGTCTATAGCTGATATCCTGCTACGCCCAAGTGCCGAAATGAGCGAGGAAACCTCGCTAATCGATTTATAATCAACTTTATACTGGAGACGTGAAGAATCTGCGAGCCGTTTGAAATTACTTGGCGTGCCAAGTGCGGCACGCGTGCCATAGGTTGCCGACCACTGTATTAGCGGATCAATAACAATAACAATAGCACTGTTAACAATAGTGAAACTTTGTAAACTCTGGTGGTACGAGCACGTGAGGAGACATTCCTTGATGATAAAATATGTTTTTCAATGTACGGCGGAGGATGGAAGAAGACAAGGTGGCCAGAAGACATTGCTGGATAATATTAAGGACTAGACAGGATGTGCAGTTTCCAAACTAAAGGTTGTAAAGGATAGAGATGCGTGGAGATCATTCTGCACCACATGTCTAAATGTGAAAATCCCTGACGGGCTATGGGTTTTTATTATTACTTCTATTTCTATATAGAACTGAAAATTTCTGTTTGTTTTATTTATGTGGTCACGAGGAAATATTTTCGATTCCAAATCGTTACTTGTTCTTCGCTATTTTGGAGATACATGTAGATTATTGTTTGAAACTACGCAGTTACGTGCTTTTTGTGGTACGCTATGCTTATCCGTTGATAGGGCGAATTACATACGGGAAATGTTGAGTACAATGAAATTAATTCTAAATGTCTTCTGTACGCATTTGAATACCCATTTTACAAAGTCGTTTAAACAACGAATCACTGAAAACAATTCAACAACGAATCACTGAAAACAATTCAACAACGAATCACTGAAAACAATTCAACAACGAATCACTGAAAACAATTCAACAACGAATCACTGAAAACACTTCAATAACTAATTTTATTGTATTGTGAAGTGATACGATTCCATACATAAATGTGATATGTAGTTTTAGATAAGTTGAGAAGTTGAATTATTCATGAACATTTTTCTAGCTCAGCAATTCGAATATCAATTTACAGCTGAGTCCATTGGAGAATGCATACACATGGTCACTGTCAATGTTGAAAACATGACTTTAGCTAATATTACTCATGTTTATTTTATACACAAGCATCGTGTTAATTGTTTTTCGTATTTTTGACTACCACAAAACTCAAGTAAGACAAAACGGAATTTCATTAAAACATGAACAATTTGCATAAAATTCTGACCATGTCTGCATTTTTTAATGTTAAATTCTCAACTGTGTGATCATATGACTATCAAATCTCGAATATACGATATTAAATGTATCTTCTCTTTCTACAAAGTAAAAGAATTATCCGCTGTTTTATGCATTCCAAAAAAGGTAAAGGTCGGACTATTTTTAAGTTTGCAAAAATAAAAGTCATCCAATGCTTGAAGTTCATTTCACAGTTCAAAAAATTAAGATTTTCGAATAATTTTAATGTTATCTGAATAATTTAATTTGAGTTTGAAATTTCCGATGGAGTAAAAACTGGAAGTAAGTGAATGTCTGTGATGTATGATGGCGATGTGATATGCGTGGTTCTCGTATTTGTCATGAATAATGCAAATGCACTGAAAACACGTTCACAGCCATAATTGTTACAACATGATAAATAACGCCATTGCGTCTATAAACTCTGTAACATTATAGAAATGCTTACATACGCAGATTGCATGTCTATAAACTCTGTAACGCTATATAAATACTTACATACGCTGATTACATGTCTATAAGCTCTGTAACGTTATAGAATTACTTACATACGCTGATTACATGTCTATAAGCTCTGTAACGTTATAGAATTACTTACATACGCAGATAACATATCTATAAACTGTGTAACGTTATAGAAAAACTTAATACGCTGATTGCATGTCTGTAAACTCTGTAACGTTATAGAAATACTTACATACGATGATTGCATTTCTAAAAACTCTGTAACGTTCGAAATTTTGGCACAATTGTTCTGTATTTTATATATTTTCCCTTATCTATAGCGGGACATTTCCCTCTCATCCATAAGGGTACATTAATCCACCGAGAGGCTTACAGAATGACAGCGAGGACAACATTCTGTCCTAAACTGCGTTTTCCATTAATTGACATAACATGTGAATTTTCTTGGCATAGTGATTAAGTCGTTCTCTTAGTGTTAAAGAGTTTGCGGGTTCGATTCTCGCTCATCACATCTTATTTACAATGTGGGATTTTTTTCGGAGATCCTTTTTTGGATTATTGCTTGAAGCTGCGGAGCTACGTGCTATGCTGTGTTGAGAGGGACGGGGTACATATAGGATAACCCGAGTACAACGCAGCCAACCCCTCTACCCGATTTCAACACTTTCTCAAACACATTTTCTAAGTGATGTATATCATATATCGTGCGTCGGTAATTTATTCTAAGTAAATCTAGAACAAAATATGATACGGATTAAATAGCTGTTAAACGTAGAACAATTCACAGAATCACAATTTATTCTATTGTACTATACTTTATGTGTTGCATGCTATCACTTTAACCTTTCTGGTTTCTCTGAACACCAGAACAAACGTGCCAGCGTTACCTGTGATGATGTAGTTTAAGGTCGCGACATTTCATTTCAAGAAGCCATGTACACGGAATGAGTGACGTGTATGTAGCGTAATCTTGAAGTATGAAAACCATTGCAAGACTTTATCAAACAAACTGCGCATGTCATCTACGTTCTTCCCCTTTTATCGGTCGAATAACATGGTATCATCTAAATCAGCAGTTCTCAACCTGTGGATTGCGACCCTTTTGGGGTTCGAACCACCTTTTCATAGGGATCACATAAGACCATCAAAAAACACATATTTGTTTTGGTCTTAGGAACTGAGACACCACTTCTCCATTCGTCTCCAGGCGGGTCCTCCACATCCGAATATACCCACATATGAGTACCCGGCGGAATGACATCATCGCTGCAACCCCATCCCATAAACCACGTACAAATACAGGTGTATGTGAAGGGTTGGCGCCATAACGTACTTATGTGGAGCAGTCACACGTGTGTAGAGAGCAGCTACTGTGTTGAAAGCAGCTACTGTGTAGAGAGCCGCTACTGTGTTGAAAGCAGCTACTTTGTAGGGAGCAGCTACTGTGTTGAAAGCAGCTACTGTGTTGAATGCAGCTATTGTGTTGAAAGCAGCTACTGTGTTGAAAGCAGCTATTGTGTTGAAAGCAACAGTATTGGAGGTAAAACGACACCTCATGAATTCTAATTTCTGCGTAAATGTAATTTCATGAACTGTAAAATCATCACCTATTATGATATATATATATATATACCATAATGACTTAATCTGGATGCCGATCGTTCTTTTTATATTCAGCTGTGGTTGAAGTCAATACTGTCCCTTGTGATAGTAGCAGGTATGTAAAATAAAAAGAGCCCACAGGGAATGGTAAATCATAGCTAACTTGAATGAACTGTATTGACTGAACTATTCCATGTATCATCTATTGTATTATTAAAGTTATTGTTATATACTATTTTCATTAGCAAACCATTACATGACAATGGAACGTGTAGAAAAGAAGGTTAATAAAAAAATATAGTGAAGATTTCTTACAGTATAGTTTTACCTCAATAATTACATCAGAAATTGTGAAACCGCCATGTGTTATTTGTAGTGAAGTTATGTCAGCTGAATCTATGATGTTGAACAAACTAAAACGCCATTTTGATAGCAAGCATTCGAGCTTTGCCGGTAAGGGTACCAACTATTTTAGAAGCAAAGTCGATGGACTCCAAAAGACGGCTTTGACGCTGGTGGCAAGTACCATAAACAAAACTTTGAAGCTTCATATTTTGTGGCACTCAGAGTCACCAGAGCTATGAAACCTCACACCATTGCTGAGGATATACTGCTGCCATTAGCCAAAGATATTCCTCGAGCTATGATCGGGAAATGAATTTGTTACGAAATTGATTTCAATTTCCTTATCTAATGACACTCTTCGCAGAAGAATACATGACATGTCAGTTGATATTCTTGATCAGGTAGTTCAGAAAATTAAATCTGCTTCACTTCCAATATTTATTATCCAGTTTGATGAATCGACAGACGTTGCAAACTGTTCACAATAATTGGTTTACGTGAGATATATTAATGATGGCCACTTTAAAGATGAGTTTCTTTTCTGCAAACCTATTGAAACGACAACTACTGCATGTGATGTATTTGAGACATTTGGTTCATTTCTGAAAGAGCATAAGGTTTCTTGGGAAAAGGTTTGTGGTGGTTGCACAGATAGTGCTCAAGCTATGCTAGGATGTCGATCTGGATATTCAAAGTTTGGTACTGAATGAGTTATCAAAAGTCATCGGAGCTCACTGTGTGATTCATCGGCAAATATTAGCAACGAAGACTCTTCCACAAGAGTAATAAGAAGTAATGAAAAGCCTCATAAGTTCTGTCACTTTTGTAAAGGCGAGCATTTAAAGAGTTGACTGATTTCGAAACTGTGCAACGAGTGAAACCTAACAGTGCTCTGCAATTTCACACTGAAGTGAGATGATTGTGAAGAGGAAATGTTTTAAAATGTAATTTTGAGCTTCGGGATCAACTCAAAACGTTTTTTTAACCAGATAGCAAGACCACAGTTCGAAGCACTTGTCAGCGATACACGTAAACTGCGGACAAAAGCTTACTTGGTTGACATCTGTACCACCTTGATGAATGAGTTAAATTTATCACTGCGCGGACTAAATGCAAAATGCCTCGATTTGTCTGGAAAGATCCGATCATTTCAAATGAAACTTCAGCTTTGGCTACCAAAAAAAAAAATTAAAATTAAAAAAAAAAATTTGATAAATATAACATTTACATGTTGCTTACCTTATCTGCTTTCTTTGAGAAACATGACATTGAGGCATCTATAATCAAGACAAAAGGATTACGAACGATAATTTCTGTGAATGAACACTTGCACTTCTTAGCAGACAAATGTCTTCGTACTTTCCAAATCTACCTGGCACCCCATTTGTACTTGTAGGACGCCTATTCACAGTCAAAGTTAAAGATGTTTCTCAGACAGCACAAGAGTAGTTCAATGAACATCATAACATCGATGCAGCAAGAACTGATTTCTCTACAATGCCAGTTACAAAAATTCTGGATCAAGTGTGTGCAGTAGTATCCTGTTCTGTCTGAGACTGTGCTGTGCTTTGTTATTTCATTTCCAACAACATATCTGTGTGAAACAGAGTTTTCTAGCTTTTATCAAGTCTAAATACAGAAGTAAACTTGTTGCGGAAGATGATATTCGTTATGCTCTTGCAAAGATTTCCCAAGAATTTCGGATCTGGTGAGAGAGAAGCAGTCTCAATTTTCGCAATGAAGTAATTTACGCGTACTGTCGCAAAATTTAGCAATGTAGTTTACTAAGAAAAAAGTCAATTTATTTGTAATGAGAAATATATATTTCAAAATATATAATTACATATTGTTTTTGCGATTAATCACTATAACTATGTTCAATTTGTAACAATAAAAATACACTGTGCATATGAGATATTTACATTACCATTCATACCATTAGCACAATTACAGTTGTGAAGTAGATACGAAAATATGTGTATGGTTTGTGGCTACCACAAGACGAGGAACTTTATTAAAGAATCGCGACATTAGATCATAGGTTCCCTAAGTTGGCGATGAAATTTGGCACATGAAATTTGGCACATGCGACTTATTAGGTCAAAAGCGCATTCGTGGTTGGTATGAGAAATATTAAACGTTCCACTGTGGTCAGGGAAACAATGACCATTGATATAATTGGTTAACCTTTCACCTCTTACCGTTGCACAAAGGTCAAATAAACGAATAGTGAGATTAGACCTAAAAATATTATTCTTGCATTTTAATCGACGCGTACTGTGTTCTAACAGGTTCACTATTCTTTTACTTGCCATTTGCTAATGTTGATATGAATGCCCGTCTGCGGGTATTGTACGAGTCATATTTCGACATATTACAGAAAGTTAGGGCATGGAAATATACGGGAAGACTGTTACAAATATTTATAGATCTCCCTATCGTCTATTATGTCCATTATAATCCGTCTATGAGAGAATCGTAGAATATTGTTTACATCTGACTTTCTGTTTATTCTTAAATTAAAATTCGACAGTTGAACTCTCAAATTATTGGTCGGTGTAATGTGAATACTGCAACGTTTATATATAATATAAATGTTCAATTATATGTCAAATATCGCCCGTCTCGCTTAGCTTATCTAATAAAACTACCAGTCAGAGATCTGTTTTATTTTTGTTTTCGGTGTTCGATCCCAGTGAATGTGAATTTTTCTTCTTAAATTTCTACAAGACACAGATGAAAGTCATTGGCGCATTATAAAAATAATTCGTATCTATTGTGTTGTTGTTATTTTAATCGTATTCTCTCACAGTACATAGTATCCGTATCCGTATGCTATAAATATAATGCTATTCTATTCTCTGTAACACCTAATGCATTTTTTTGCTAACCAACTTCTGCGATTTATGAAAGGTCGAAAAAATATCAAATTATTAGCAAGTTATTACTTTAACTTTAATTCTCACCAGGGCATAGCCGGGTATTACCTCTAGTAGCATATATTTAAAAAAAAAATATCGATCGTGCGATATATTGTTTAATATATTTTATTCTGTTTACATTAGTACAATAAGATTCTTACTAATGCAATCTCCTAATATGTGTTCCGAATTTTCATATTTAAACAATTGCATGAAACTATGATATTGTTATTCAAGCACAAACTATACAATCTTTACATATGGGCTATGTTTCATCAAAATCTGTATAACAATAACTGTGTTCACGATAAATCACATGCTAAGTTAGGTTAGGTATGTTGATTATCCTCTTCGCACATCGGACAAGTAGGTACTCATTAACTATCTCAGGATGATGGTTCCGTCTCTATGTTGGTTCAGTCCTTTTTTTGGAAATCTTAGGCACTCTCTACAAGTCACGTCTTTCCTCACTCCTAAATCGCACATTCTCGATATTGACTCATGTCTATTATTTCAAAATCTTGTGATCGTGCGGACTCACACAGATCGATGAAGCACATTTTGGCTAATTTTTTTGAATAATTTAATGTCCTAAGCAGTAATGTATCATTAGTTGCTATTTACGTCGTAAATATCAAACGGCATGGACGTGAAAAACTGTCATAATGATGGACATTGCAGCATTTATGTCTTGCAAAGTGTGCGGTGGCCAGAAAAGGTTTGGAAACCTATAATCAAAAATCATTCTCAAGATAAATGTCCTGTACATTTATCCATAGTCGTCTAGATATACGCTGTAAATATAAAGTCATGCTATGACATTACAAAAATAGTCAAATGTAACCAAAAATAGTCTGAATTTTCTTTGTAGCAAATACCAAGACATTATCCACAATAGTCATACGTGCTTCTTCGTATCTGTCGTTAAACTCGTTTTTTACATGTCGTTAAACTCGTTTTTACATGTCGTTAAACTCGTTTTTACATGTGGTTAAACTCGTTTTTACATGTCGCTAAACTCGTTTTTTACATGTCGTTGAACTCGTTCTTATTTACTGTTGTCCTAATCTTTATCTGTTATTGTCCTCATCCATATATGTGGTTGTTATCATCCATATATGTCGTTGTTATCATCCATATATGTCGTTGTTATCATCCATATATGTCGTTGTTATCATCCATATATGTCGTTGTTATCATCCTTATATGATGTTGTCCTCGTCTTTATCTGTCGTTTAAATCGTTATTATCTGCCGCTGGTTTCATCATTATCTGTCCTTGTACTCATTCTTATTTGTCGTTGTCCTAGTCCTTATCTGTTTGTCCTCATTCTTATATGTTGTTGTCCTCATTCTCATCTCTTGTTGTCCTCATTCTTATTTGTCGCTGTCTTCATCCTTATCTATCGTTGTCCTCTTCCTTATCTGTCGTTGTTCTTGTCCTTTTCTGAAAATGATAGAAATTGATAGGATATACATTCAGAAGACTAACACAAATCATTGTAATGCAGGTATTGTTTTGGAATCCATAGAGAAAGGAAGGTCCCGATATATGTGCAGGAAAGGATGGTCACAATATATGTGCAGGAAAGGATGGTTATGATATATGTGCAGGAAAGGATGGTTATGATATATGTGCAGGAAAGGAAGGTCACAATATATGTGCAGGAAAGGATGGTTATGATATATGTGCAGGAAAGGATGGTTATGATATATGTGCAGGAAAGGATTGACACGATATATTTACAGGAAAGGAAAGTCACTATATATGTGCAGGAAAGGATGGTTATGATATATGTGCAGGAAAGGATGGTTATGATATATGTGCAGGAAAGGATGGTTATGATATATGTGCAGGAAAGGATGGTTATGATATATGTGCAGGAAAGGATGGTTATGATATATGTGCAGGAAAGGATGGTTATGATAAATGTGCAGGAAAGGATGGTTATGATATATGTGCAGGAAAGGAAGGTCACAATATATGTGCAGGAAAGGATGGTTATGATAAATGTGCAGGAAAGGATGGTTATGATATATGTGCAGGAAAGGATGGTTATGATATATGTGCAGGAAAGGATGGTTATGATATATGTGCAGGAAAGGGTGGTTATGATATATGTGCAGGAAAGGATGGTTATGATATATGTGCAGGAAAGGATGGTTATGATATATGTGCAGGAAAGGATGGTTATGATATATGTGCAGGAAAGGATGGTTATGATATATGTGCAGGAAAGGATGGTTATATATGCAGGAAAGGGTGGTTATGATATATGTGCAGGAAAGGATGGTTATGATATATGTGCAGGAAAGAATTAGATACACATACAAAAAAGGGCAAGACTAGTAACGGAAGAAAACAATAGCTAAAATTACAACAAGTCGGAACAGATGTTGAGGACCCATGATTCGCTGCATTGTGAGTTACTATGTGAATAGATAGTGATGTTTATATAATGGCAGGAGGAACGATTTTACCATTTTCTGCTGTATTGTTAGTTTAAAAAAAATCATGTTTATGTTTGTGTTCATGTTTAGTTTCTGCTCCATTCCGCCCTTATCTAGAATGCGTAGCTTCGTGTGGTGGTTGTAATTAATGTGCACATGTTTCGATGACATAAGAAGTATACAAAATGTAAACCAAAAAAACTAAAACATTGTTGTTGTAATTGATAGTCAGTGAATCAGCCAGTAGGAATTTGGTTGAGATATAGAACTTGGGTGCGGATTGTATAGAGTAGATAACAGTTGATAGATGGAGAAGAAAAGCAATAATGAGGTGAGATACGTGTGTGGTAAAGTTGCCCATCAAAACAACGAGAAAAATAGACGTTAACGTCGCACGTGTTGTGGTGGGGCCTAAACGGGGAGCAAAGAATAGGGATACTGTTTACTGTCACATGTTGTTGTAAGAGGCATTGAGGGCAGATTCGGCTATCTCATCTACTAGAGGTTCGAAGTAAACTATAGGCCACGTTTGTCACATACTATAGACTATGCGGAAGTCGGATGTGTTAGAAAGACGCAGATATCGCAATAAAGATGTAAACCATTGCGTAAACCATGACACAATTAAATCCGTTCTCTGGATTTACAATCTGCAAATCTACAGAAATTTGAGAGTGAACGAAGAAGTAGAGAAAGGAACGAATGTTATCGTTTGTTTGTTTCCATCCACTAGAATTACCAGCACTGTAGCTATTAAATACTTTTGTGCAATGGGAAATGTTCTCCAGAACGTCATTTAATATACAGAATGCCACAACTATCAGCGGTGTGAAATGGGAATGTTTCTCTAGAACGTCATTTCATACACAGAACAGTACCCAATAATCTTCACATGGTCAAAGAGATCCAAAGTAACCACACAATACTTCACATGGTCAAAGAGATCCAAAGTTACCACACAATACTTCACATGGTCAAAGAGATCCAAAGTAACCACACAATACTTCACATGGTCAAAGAGATCCAACGTAACCACACAATACTTCACATGGTCAAAGAGATCCATCATAACCACACAATACTTCACATGGTCAAAGAGATCCATCGTAACCACACAATACTTCACATGGTCAAAGAGATCCATCGTAATCACACAAAAGCTGCTGTGAGTCTTGTCTTATACTAAAAGTTATGTATTCTGTTCCCTAATCTGCGTAGCGATAAGTTTATTTTTCATGATAGCTGATCAATTCATATATGCTTTGTTGATAACGCTGTAAACATAGATACGTTTACACGGAATCCTTATCCTTAGACATCCGTTACCAGGAGATTTAGACAATTGTCTTCTCATTTCATTTCTACACATATAATACTATATAATACATTACCAATATAGAAAAAGAATGAACAAGAATGTGTAACTAATTATGTTCTCTGTTGTGAGTCATTCTTTGATCTTTGATTTTTTTTAGAGTGTGTCCTGGACATGGAACAGGGATTGGCAGTTATAACATCCAGATCCTAGGTATCTTTTAGGATTCTTAATAAGGTAAGTGGTATCACTACGCTTAACATAAGTTGCTTGGGTCAGCGTATCTTAGCTGACAGCTCGGTTATGTCCCTTTTCTGTACAGTCCTATACTCTGATCGCGGACCAGCTCAGATTAGTGACGTTTTCTGTATTTGGCTGCCGACACGAGGTACACCAACATGACCATTGAACAGGCGGTTGAACTCAGATGAATGACATACTCAAGACGTAGAAATTACTGAAAGAGGACGACAGGAAAAAAAAGCGCAATACGTTTTTTGTGTATTCTACCATAAAATTACGTCATGTATTCACATTTCAGTCGCTCTCGTCATTCTTTGTCCCTTAATGCTGTTTTTTTTTCAGACATGTCAGTTTCTACAACATTTTTTTTGCATGTAGTCTTGAACTTTTAGACACCAGTTATCATCAAGTGTTGAGTTGGCAGGCATGGAAACTCAACGATCTAAAAATTAGTATCCCTGTGATTTTGTCGCTGGACTCTGTGTTATATTTGTCCCTATCTTGAACAATGGCAAGAGGCAGTATATTATCGGCACGATAGCGGTCACCTTTCAGTTTCCCAAGCTCATGAAAGAGAAGTGTTTGTTGAGTAAGCTAATGCCTCCCCACAATTATATTATCACTGATTCACCACTATATTGATTTCGTTCGATGATTTACCATCACTAAAGTGTTCACCCCAACGTCGCTTACACTCTAATACGTCCATCTGTAGGCTCCAAGACAAATAGAAGCTTATCTGTGAACATAACGTTCGTCCACCGTGCCAATGCACGTGCTGCATACACCAAGCTAAACGAGCTGATCTGAAGTGTACTCGAATGGTTGGAAGACAAGAACGAAGGATGACACCGTGAAGGCGATGATTCCGAATAGTCTGATCATTGACAACAGTGTTAGTGGCATCTCTGTGATGCATTTCCATTTTTGTGTGTGTAATTAGGACGTTTCTTTGTATGCTCAGACATAAATAAAAACATCGACATTTTGACATTTCAGCAACATTTTGTTCAGCATGCTTCCTTAGTAAAACCCTAGTCACACTGCTCTACTGATGGCACATGCATCATGTGTTGAATGTTTGTTGTTCCGGATCAATTACAGATTAACTGGTTATGGAATATAATTATTTTATATTTATTAAAATGTTTGGTTTATTTCCAGCTGCCTGTCAGTAATTGTTTTTTTTTTAAAAACTGTATGTATATATATATATATATATATATATATATATATATATATATATATATATATATATATATATATATATATATATATATATATATATATATATATATATATATATATATATATTATATATATATATATATATATATATATAATATATATATATATATATAAAATGTGATAATTCTAATTCTAGCTCTATCTCAATATATATAATGTGATAATTCGAATTCTAGCTCTATCTCAATATATATAATGTGATAATTCGAATTCTAGCTCTATCTCTTCTCATGTTCTGTGGGGTTCCTGCATATTTTCTAAAGTATGTACTTCCAATTATGCTAATTTTCTTAATACGTGTACTTTCGTCTTCTTCTGCGTTCGCTCTCCTATAACCACAACGAATAAATCGTGTTTTTTTTTCTGCCGGGGATCATGTGAAGTACGCTGTACTGCAAGTTTCCACAGTAGATCTGTGTTATTTGAGCCTTGGTTCGTTCAATTTGTTACCGGTACATTGAAAACCCAGCACATCCATTTTCGTCATGCCTTTAATTCGGGTAGTAGGTTTCCGTAGCCAGTGACAGTTTTCCTATCTGTCGACTGGCGCTGGTGTATAATGACTCTTCGCCGAGACGATTGTCGTTCACGTCTATCTAGCACGAGGTGTTCAACCGTCTGGGAACATGCCTCGTGTAATTAGACGTTTTGTGCCTGTGCACATAGGGTACTGAACCTCTTCTCCTCCCCGAGCCTGGTTCCGGTGAAGGAAAAACTCGGCAGATGAGTTGGACAAGGGATCTTTTCCCTTCTTAGTCGAGATGTCGTTCACCGACATCGTGAACCACTTATTTATGTCCGAGTCTCACCACGCGTTTGGGATCGAGGTGTGTTCTCGAACTGAACGACCATGTCCCATTTTTGCCTAACCCATCGGGCACTGAACCCTTTATCTCTGCAAGCATGTATCCGGTATAGGAGAGCGCGACATTTGACAGAATCTTTAACTCCTGCATAATTCAAACATTAACATATGGATGCATGCGAAAGTTGGAAAGTAACATCAAACCTAGAACAAAGGACTAAATATCTTTGAAAGCAAATGTCGTAGACATCTACTGAACATCAATTGGTCAGACGTTAAATCACGCACAGTTGTCAGACAAGAAACAAAACAAGAATATGTATCCATCCATATTTAGAAGGGCGTCGTTGGAATTACATTGGGACACGCGCTGCGAATGAATACCAAAAGATTCCCCCTGTCAAGCTTTGATGTCGTCACCAAGGGGCAAGAGGAAAACGAGGAAGACCAAGAGAAACCTTACGTAGAACTATTACAAGAGAACGCTTCACCATCGGTATCAGAAATAATGAAGACCTAAAACAAATTGCAATAAAATGCGAGACATGGAAATCTATGACATCCGACCTATGTGCCGTCTTTGGCCCTAGAGGAATAACTAACTAACAGTAGGGTGTGACCGTGGCTGCCTTCGTTGTTCTGTTTGTGCCTGAGCCCATCGGTTACGGAACCCTTTCTCTTCGCGAGCAAATTTCCGATATAGGAAAGCTCGACTCTATAGAGTTGGACCAGGTCTTTTTTTCCCCCGTGCGCCAGCGATTGGGCATGAGTCTCTGCCATAAAGAGCACTGATAACTAGAAGATTGTCTCGAGCTAACAGAGCTTGTTGTTCCGATTTCCTTGGATCGTTTCAACTTTATATTTGTAGTTAGCGCCTCCCCTGGCGCTGTGCTGCCCTTTCATTGCAATAAGTATGTTGTCTTTTCGTTTCTCGCCATGCATCTACCTTTTCGTGCCTTTTTCATTGGCCGCCCTTCCAATGCTCGGACTGGACTGATTAGCGTCACTGTGTGACGACAGTGACACTGACTGTGCTGGCGATGGTGGTGTCGGAGATATTGTCTCTCTCTAATGCAGTCAAATCTCTTTCCATCTGCTACCTTCCACATTCACGGACACGATACCCAAATGATTTAGCCAGAATCAGCACGAGCAGCTGTAGTTCTGTTTTCCAGGGTGCACCGCGAGGAGATACATTTGGGATCTTGGTTATCTGCTAACCCTGGGTCCGTCGAGTGCATTGCGTTCCCTTTGCACCCCAAAAGTGTATTTTATATTATGCATAATTTCTTCTGTAAAACTGATGTTTAATAAGTATGCATTTTACACATTTTTATTTTGTGTACATCTTACGTTGAGTCCATGTTTGAGTGAGTACAACCTCTAAAGCCACGAATCAGAGATTTTCTGCTACGTTCGATAACAATTTAGTGTTGATTATTACTGGAATATTATTCTATTAACATTATTGATATCTCTTAGAGCTGTGCAGCGAGATAAGCTAGTTCTAAATAGATTAATTTTGATTTTTAAATAATTATATTGAATTCGACAACATGGAACGTGTTTCTGTTTTTGATCTTGCGAACTATTTTTGATGTGTTTCATTCAACGGATCACAATTCACTAAATATCGGTTAGTCAAACACTCATATATCGAGGGTATCCGGGATAAAATCTGATTTCTAGTTTAAGAAATTAAGAGAAAATCTGATACTCCCGCCTCCTTTTCTAAGAATAGAATACTTCTTCACTTGTTTCATTGCGTCCGCAACAACATCGAATGATACGGAACACTATGTTGAAAAAATACTAGGAAGAACAACTACGTTTAAATCAGTGATTCTCAAGATGGGCCATATGCCGCAATGCTGGCAGAAAAAAAAATAAATGAAAGAAAAAAAAGGGGATGGGGGAAGTCACACACCCGTCTAGGAGGGAAAGAAAGGTTCCTATTTGAAAAACCATCATTCATATCTAGTGTCGTGCCGACTAGGAGAGGAGATCATGGATATCCACAATTCTGTATTGTTAGTCTCTTGTAGTAGGATCGACGTTGCCCCTATGCCATGCGACGATGTTGAACTATAAGTATTTTCTCGTGATCTCACACTCGATTTCTCTTGTTTTCAGTCTCTCCTGTTGTAGTTATGTTTTCCAGACCTCATTGTCTCATAACGTGTCCCACAAATATTTATCACAAAATGTATTAGTAAGATTTTAAGATAGTCAAATAGCTTTTCAATGTATAAAGCCACGTAATGAAAATGGTATCAAATGGGAACTAGGGTTAAAATTGTTTGAGAACCACTAGCTTAAGCGTTAAACCAGGACAAGTTCATTGATGGACTTAATATACAAAATTAACTGTCTAATACAGGGGATAAGAAGTGTGAGAATTTCAATATACAAATAGTGTAAAATACAAAATCAACGAAAAAAGTGCAAAATACTTTTCATGATTAAAACAAATTATAGTAAATTTATACTCTATATACCTACCTACCTACCCACCCCACCTACCTATCCACCCACCTACCTACCTCCCTACCATACCTACCCTACCTACCTACCCACCCACAAAAATACCTACAAACACACCCACCCACCCAACATATGATTGAATATATGATTTAACAGCAGAGAACACACTAAAGAAAGATGTACTTAATGGAAACAAGTATTACATTTCATACACGTTATGTGATAATTTCAGAAACAAACAAGGCTTTATTTTTAGTGTTCAATAAAGTATACATCTTAGGGTGAAACGCTCTCCTTTAGGCAGTGGACATAAGTCAAATTTGGTTATTTCAGAGCCTATAACATTAAAATACTGGAGGTCGGTTCTAGTAATCAGACTACAAACAACCGCCGCGAATATGTTAAAAAAAAAAAACCAAACAACAAACTTCCGACAATATATTCATAAATTTATGGGCTGTCTTCGTATCCAAGAAGGTCTGTTATGTCTTCACATAGAAGAAGAGCTGCTATGTCTTCGTATCAGAAGAGGGGCTGTTACTGTTCTTAAACATCGTATCTTCTTTTCAACCGTGTTTTGCCAGGGACCCGAAAGGAGAGCAAAGAATAGCATCACTGTTTACCTTCCACGCATGTCGTAAAAGGCGAATAAGGAGGTTATGGGATGGAGTTGGCTGTCCCATCCCATATAGGGTCAGTTACCCAAAGCCATGCTGAAGTCGGATGTGTCAGACAGAAAAGCGCAGATATCGCAAGCAATGCCCGTAAACCATGACACAACGTATTCCGTTCTTTGGACTACATCCTGCTAATCTGCAGGAGTTTGAGAACGAACGCAAAAGAAGAAGAAGAAGTATCTTCTTTTGCGTTCCATCTCAGACTCCGTTCGGTTAACAGGATGTAGTCCAGATAACGAAATGCGTTGTGTCATAGTTTTATCATCATCACATCCCGTATCCGTAACGAAGGTTGGCTGTAACAGACAACAACGTCCTAATCATCTTGCATGGTTGATGAACTCTGATAGAACGTATCATCTTCACTTGTGATGTTTTTCTCCAACTTACACCGCTTCCCCTCAAATTCTATCTTTAAGTACAGTTTTCAACAGGGACTGTTAGGTACAAAATATTTTATGTGTCTGATTTGTATTACATTTAACACTTTTAATTTTTCATACGCTATGGTGTTCACCGTATAATTCTTCTCAAGGATACATTACGCTATGGTGTTCACCGTATAATTATTCCCAAGGATACATACGCTATGGTGTTCACCGTATAATTCTTCCCAAGGATACATACACTATGGTGTTCACCGTATAATTCTTCCCAAGGATACATTACGCTATGGTGTTCACCCGTATAATTCTTCCCAAGGATACATACGCTATGGTGTTTCACCGTATAATTCTTCCCAAGGATACATACGCTATGGTGTTCACCGTATAATTCTTCTCAAGGATACATACACTATGGTGTTCACCTTATAATTCTGTTCCAGGATAGGCATGCTACAATGTTCATCTTATACTTTTATTCAAGAATGGAACACACATTACGTTGTGGCGTGAAGATAGGAGAACAGTGACATGAAACACATTAGTTAATTCCTTGCTTCAACACACCCATGACCGGGTTGAGGTAAAAGACCCGTGTACAGAAAAGAAAACATGGCCTCAAAGGTTGATTTTTTGGGACTTCTTTGGTTTTTTTTTGTTGATTTTTTGAAATTTCGTGGATTTCGGTGGTCGGTCTTGCCTTTTTTGGCATGTGAATCCGAGTATATAAATAGTGACCAACGAAACGCAGGAAAATAATAATAGACGTGATGAATGAAGGCGTATTTATTTTCTGTACAGAGGCCTTTACTGCCGACGGTCTCACTACACCAGTGGTTTTTTTCTTGCAATGGACAACGAATTAAGAAGTTCTTTTGCGAATCTTCTTAGACAACTGCTATTTATGAGTCATGACTGCTAGTTTTATCAGCGCACACCGGACACGTACATATCGTGCTCTGATATCCGTCTCAATGAATCATCAGAGTGTAGCAGCTAACTGCTGCAGCTTGATACTGATTTATCAGTCTCTTGGTATATCTATTATGTTTCTCGCTACGGTCTGTTCCGATCTTTACAACAATCACACACTGTCTTCGCCCGTGTGTTGATGGGGGCCCGAAAGAGGAACAAAGAATAGCAACACTGTTTATCTTTCACGCATGTCGTAAAAGGCGACTAAGGAGGTTATGGGATGGAGTTGGCTGCCCCCATCCCATATAGGGTCAGTGACCCAAAGCCATACTGAAGTCGGATGTGTCAGGCCGAAAGGCGCAGATATCACAGCAATTATGTAAAACTATGACACAACGCATTGCGTTCTCCGGACTACATCCTGCTAATCTGCAGGAGTTTGAGAACGAACTTCTGAGCAGACGAGGTCCCTTAGCGAATTAAGAATATCAGATCGATATATTGATGTATCTATTGACATTGTGGCGGTGCTGGGCAGTTAGAAGGAAGTAGTCCTTAGATAGAAATGTCTTTTGTCGTGGTTTACAACACTTGTTGTGTCTTCTCTGTTTTTGCTGTAAGGCGTGGCAGGATTGAGGGACGATCGATTTTTGGGTTTGGCACGTTCGATTTCTTGATATTCAATAATATTGTGACGTCTTAGAATGTTAACTCCTTCAATTAACATTCTTCTTAATCTTCCTCTGTATAATTCTGTTTCCATTTTCATGTTGTATGCATCTGCCGCTGGCCAATAAGGTGACATTAAGTGGCCATTACCATTTCAGCTTCTCAATATATTTGACTAAAGATAATGTTCCAACAGCTCTTGTAATCTCGTCATTTCCTCACAAAATCTCTCTTTGTTCTGTTTGCTGCTTTTCTTAAACATCTCATTTCACACATAGTAAGACTTCTCTCTTGTTCTTTTATCCATGTCTGACATTGGTAACATAATGCTGGTATGAAGATTTCATTTATGATGTGCCTTTTGCTTTTCATGAGAACAGATTTGTGTTTGAAAATTAGTGTAAGTACATAATTACGTAGATGGCTTTATGAAATCTTGTCTCGAACTTTCTAGGGTCCGTCCTCTGTAAGTATGCTCCCAAGATATTTAAATTCCTTCATTTATCTCAGTAATTGATCATTTATCTTTATGTTGATTATGTTGAGTTCTAAGTCTATATACAATACTTCTTTTTTTCCCCCGTTGTTTTTTTTTCTGGTCTACAGAATGGCTGCGATGAACCTAGATTCTACTATATTCCTGGATGCAATCCAGGAAACAGGTTTGCGTTGTGTCGCCGTTGTATTTGCAACAATGTCCAGAGACATCCGATTTCGATGTGGTAACTAATGAGTTAAGTGTTTTTTTTCTCACTTCCACTGAACTTGATGTTTGTGTAGCTGCACCAATAGTAGACATGCCGTACAATAGAACTGGCAACATACTGTAAACTGACAACCAACATGAAAGCTAACCACAGTCAAGTATGCTTTTTATTCTGGCAGCTCTAGGTATAGATATCTACATACCACAGACACACACTCGTCTTTTGTTAACTCGATACCAACCCAGGCATGTCACGAAACGTTGACAGTTGTCGAAATTCGCGTTGGTTACAAAAAGGGTTAGCGTAGTGGGCGAGAGCGCTAACACGAAGGTTGCGATAAAGTACATACATTCCACTATGGAAGTTAGTCAGTCATATGTCGGGAAAATAGCGCAAATAGTACCGTATTCAACACATCTCCATTCTCTGAAATAAAATCTACTCGAAATCTAGTAGGGGTACTGTACTACTACCATAAGGGATATCTAGAAGAATTTTGAGATCAGTTGAACAACAGTTTAGTTATAAAGTATTGGTTGAACTCTTTTGCTTAATATGCTGATTGGTGTATTTACATAACAACTTAGACTGCATTTATTCATTTAACATTGGCCTCAACTCCCATGAATATCTTCTGAAACTACCATCCATTATATCTTTTCAAAACGCATCGAACAATTTTGCGGATAACAAACCTCGTTGTCCCAATTATTGTATAATTTATACCACCCATGTTATTCCTTCTTTGAGTGTTGTATTTACTGCTTAATTTTCATATGATTTAAAAATTAGTTTAACATTTCAGCTTCTTTTGCAAGCTGGCCCACTATTTTAAAAACTATATACCTTATCATAGTCAATATATTTGCAGCATATACATTCCTACTTACGACGCAGATATTAACCCAATATTTATTAGATGAATTTGACTTTCTTTGCGATATTTACCATCAGTATTTTACTATTGTTTTCAGAACAATAGATATAAATTCGTAACCTGTCAGGGGACGTAGGGACACCTCATTGGATGCTTCAGCACAGAGTCCTCCCACAATTTCTATCTTCAACGATGCGAATGAGTGAGGAAAAATCTTTTACTGTCCATTCCTTGATGTTGTCTGTTCATATCTTTTTTTGCTCTCCTCTGTTTCTTCTCCCTTCGATGGTTCCCTGCAGTATTGTTTTTGACAAGGAGTCATGTCATATCTGCATATATATCCAAACCATGCTAGTTTTCGTCGTTTCACTATTGAAAGCTGTGGTTTATGTACACCTGCATACATCTCTATTTTATTTCTTACGTACAAATTTGTCTTTTGCTGTCTATAGGAAATTCATTGGATTCGTCTGTAGTATTCTGCTCCATTATTATTTCTGTATGAAAATCATTCATTATTTCTGTATGATAACATCGTTCCAACTGCATTTCTAATTCCCTACATACCACAATGTTTGAATGCTGATTCTATTTGTTAATTTCGTTCTTAATTATTTGCAATTCAACTTTTGAAACAGGATAAATTATATTTATTTACGATAAATCGAATATTATGTGTTTCTAATAGGAAAAAAAAAATAATAATAAGATCCGTAAACGTTCAGGGTAGAAAGGCCTGCACAAAAGCCCTCCAAGAACTTCTGTCTTCAGCCATTCAGACGAGTGTAGAAGAATCATACCAAGATTATTCATTGCTGCTGAAAAGATCCTATAATTTTTTTTTCAACCGCCCTTCTCCTTTATCCATATACTCGTTGCAAAGAGTAGTTTTTGATAACCTGCAAGTTTATTTATTTGACAGAAGAAGAATATATTTGTTTTATTCTTTAATTATCTACAAAATATCAAATTTATCTATGAAACATAGGCATTGTACTGATCTATGAAACATAGGCATTGTACTGATCTATGAAACATAGAGAGTTATACAGATTTACGAAAACAGAGCAGTATCATAATATAATAATAATAATAATAATAATAATAATAATAATAATAATAATAATAATAACAATAACAATAATAATAATAATAATAATAATAATAATAATAATAATAATAATGAAATCCATAACCCGTCAGGGTCATAGGGGTGTCACATAGGGGTGTCACATAGGGGTGTCACATAGGGGTGTCACACTGGATACATCAGCACAAACTACAACTACTCTATCTTCAGTCATTAGAAGGAGTGTAGAAAAGTCAATTCCTTGACGTTATCAATCCAGGATTTCCTTTGCATTCCTCTTCTTCTTACACCCTCAAAATAATTGTAGAAAATGAGTCGTGTCTCGTTACATGTCCAAACTAAACACGTTTACCGCCGCTTTACTATTGTTAACAGTGGCTATTGTTAACTTGCGAGTGTGTTTATTTGCAGTCGGACAAATATATTTGTCCTGTGTTCTATATAACTAATTTTGTTGTTGCTGTGAAGACGTTATCTAGTCGTGTTGCTTGGTACCATTGTTGCTGAAACGTCTCTCGGACCTGGTATCTCCAACATCAGCACTAGCACTTACTTTGGCAAGGCTGGTCCTGCTCGATGTCGTGGACCAATCTTAGTTTCAAGCCTCTGTTGGCTGGACAAAGCCCCATCTCCACTTCAAGGAATTGACCCTCGATGGGAGTATAGGTAATTTTGACCAAACGTCTGTAGCACTTGTTTTCAAAAGCCCGAACCTTTCTTTCCGTGTCTGCATTGAGTGTCAAACTTTCATATAAATATAAACCTACATTTACCACTACCGATCTGAATAGATTACTATTTAATGTAATACTGAACTCACTTTTCCAAATCCTATTCAACCTTGCCATTGCAGGCATCGCCGTCTAGAGTCTTAGCTTAATCCCATTTTCCGAGTAGTAATTATCACACATTTGAGACATATCTGTGGTAACATATTCAAGTTTGTGACCATTTAACTGGATATTCGTAGGATCTTGCTTGGTTTCACCAGTCATTAATTTTTTTGCTTTTATGAATGCTAATTTCAATGCCATATTTCTGACGAATGTCTTCCAGCTTTTAGCTGAGTTCCTGGAGTTCAGATTCGGAACGAACCAAGAGATCGATATCACCGGCGTAGCGCAAGTGGTCTACCGCCAATATTTATTGATCTCTGGAGATCTTGTAATGCCTCCTACTTTATTTATTCAAGACACATGTTAAAAAATACTGGGAAAAGTATGCAACCCTAGTGCACTCCTAGATCCGTCTTAAAAAATATCCCCAATGTCATTATTTATGAAAGCAGCACTGTTTGCATCTTTATACAGCTCCTCAGAACGTCTATGTTTTTGTGTCGGAGTTATATCGTCTCAGTATCTATCACAGACCTTGGTGCCAAACGCTGTCAAATGCTGTTGCTAAATCAATGATGTTATGATTTAAAGCACATTGATGTTGCACATGTTCTTTTATCAATATTCTGCGGTTACAAATATGTTCTGTGGTGCTTCTGTTTCTACGGAAACCAGCCTTTTCTTCTGTTAATAATTTCCCTGATTTAGCTTACATTCTGTTAAGAAAGATCTTTAGCATCATCTTACAAGAATGGATGACTAGACTAATAGTTATGTAATTCTTGTAGTTTCAGGTTGATTTTCTTAGAAAGTAGTAAATGTAAAAAGTAAAGTAACCTATAACATTTATTAATGCCGTAGGGGTGTGAGATGTTAATGATCTCACATTTCAGAGGCTCTGCAAATGAGGGCGTTAGCCATCTCCTCTCCCTCGCAGTCTTTACTTTCCGGATTAATCCGGTACGCACTTACGGCTGGGTCGACCCGGGAGCCGTTGCGATATGCGATCATCCACTTCAACTGGGGAATGAACCCAGGGCCACTCATATGCGAAGACAGTGCGCTAACCACTGTACTACGCGGCTCTATGTCATGTAGAAAGTAGTATCACTTTACGATTGTGTCCATTTTCTAGGAAATACTTTTCTAGTCCATATTTTCTTTAAGAAGGCTGTCATAACAGTTATAAACTCGTCTCCGGCATAAATAGTTATTTCATCCCCAACTACAGGTTGCTTCCATGGGACCTTCTTTATCTTACCTCTCCTGCATGTTTTAGTTCTTCGAGAATATTACAAAGTCCTGGTGATTTATTTTCTTTCAATGATACTAGTGGCCCTCATTTGACACTTTCCCCCCTCAAAATTCTGTATTTCCAAATTCTCTGTTATTAAACAAAAATACCGTTGAATACATGAGAGTCTGGAACAATTTCACATTTATATAAATCTCTGCAATATTTGGTCCACCTTATCATTATGTATTCTTTTTTTATTGAACAACATTCCGTTGTTATCTTCAATGATAGTTGTTCTTGCTCTGTGTTGTTGTGTTTACCTTTTCAAAGTTTACAATGCGTTTGTTTTGTTATTACACGCCTCATATCCTTATTGATGGATTCACATTATTTAGAAATTCAGTTCTCCCTCGTTTGTTTTATCTTCTCCTGCAGCTAATATCAGATCCCCAGAAGCTCCTGGTCTTATTCTGATTGTGTTTTGTATCTTCTAGTAACTAGTATGAAATCTATTTGATTATGTATCTCGGACGCTGGTGCATTGCATGTTATTGGTCTGGATGCTTTACGAGGAAACATTGTATTAGCAAAATGTTAGCGTGTATATACTTGTAAAATAAAACGACCAAAAATAGTAGACCACGATCATGTGTTGTTTCGGTTCCGAATTTACACACTGCGCCATCCCATTGTTCATATATATGCATCTCGATCGTTCTCAAGATTGGGTAACGGAATCTAGCAAACGTGTGATTAACCGTCTTCTAATTTGCAGTTCAAAAAGCTGCTTTTTAAACATGTTTGTCAGGTCCTCCATTGCCGTATTCATCCTCCTGTTTAGATCCTGGTATCTAATTTCTTCTTGTTCTCATATGTTATTTGTTTATTTTTTTAAGCGCAATTTTATCACTTCTTCTGTACTTGTTGTTTCGACATCAATGTTTTTATCCTTACATACTTATATACTCTTTCCTCAAATGCACATGTTCTATAACCATTTGGTAAATTTGCAATGTAGTCTATAATTTGAAAACATATTTACTCCCTTTGGTTTGCCAGTCTTGTGTATGGTGAGATAGTTGCTCTGAAAGTTAGAAATATCTCTACGTGTTGCAGAACTGTTCACGAATTTATGTGTGTTTCAGGATAGCTTTCTCTCTCTATGACGTGTCCCTGCAGAACTTTGTCTTCACTGCCATTCCGTAAGTCTCACGATTCTGTGCGAGCTGCCCAGCTTCTTCCAGTGTCATGTTCAGAAGGTCTTCGATGTCATGTGTCCATTCTAGTCTTGGTCTGCCTCTTTTTCTCCTACCCCGGAACCTTCCCCTCCATGATTATTCTTTCCAAACCATTGTGTCTTTTTATATGTCCGAAACAAGTTTGCGTCTTTTTGATAGTTGTGGGTCTTCTTCAATGCTCAAATCTTTTCGGACATCTTTGTTAGTTTCTTTTTTCTGTCCATGATATTCTTAAGACATTTCTAATGCATTTTCATTTCAAACACAGGATAATTTCTTTTCCATTGTCGATGCCATTGCCCATGGTCTCACAACCATATGTTGCCACTGGAACGATATAGCTTCTTAATAGTTGTAACTTTGTTTTTTCTGTTTACTCCTTGTCATAAATAAATTATTCATCTGTGATGTTTTTGTGTGCAGTGCCATTGCTAATCTCTTTCATATCTCTTTCGAGCAATCTCCTGTGGTGTTGATGGTTGATCCTAGATATTCAAAGTTGTTTACATTTTCTAGTTGCTCTTTGTCAATGACTAATGTAGGTGTAATTTCATCTCTGCTTACATGCATTATTTTTGTCTTTTTTTGCATTGAGGAAAAGGTTTTGTGCCTCGCTATGATGTTTGACTAACATAATCATTTGTTCTAAACCTGTGGGGCTTCTTCATATTAGTGTATTATCTTCATACCTAATTTCTGGGATTTCGTGTTCTCAGATATTAAGGGTTGAAACTGTTCATTAACGTGGGTCGTCTCGTACATTTCACATGTTTTCTGCATAAATTTTGAACAGGTGTGATGAGAGGAGGGCATCCCTGTCTGACTCCTTTTTTGGACCTCTAACCCAGTCATATGTTTCTCCGTCAACACGAACAGAAGACGTGTTTCTGATAAATAATTTTAATTGAGCGATTTTGAGATGGTGTTTGGAAGCCCATGTTTCCAATTATGTTCCTTAATTTCTGGTGTGATGCGTTGTCAAACGCCTCTTAGTAGTCAATGAAACAGGTGTATATGACTACTTTGAACTCTCTGAATTTCTCTCTTATATTTCTCATGTTGAAGATGTGATCGATCCTTGGTACATCTGTTCTGTCTAAAACCAGCCTGAAATATATTTATTTCTTTGTTCATTTTTTATTCCATTCTTTTCATGATTATCTTGAGAAGAATTAGGTATTAGGTATGTTAGTTATCATCTTCGCACACCGACGCGTCCATAGGTGCTCCGATCTCCGCTTCAGTAAATCTCTCAGGGTATAACGGCTGATTGTCCCGGCTCTTTGTTGGTTCATCATTGTTTTTGAAATCTTTGTCGGGGGTTCTCTTCCGGCCACGCCCATCCTCACTCCAAATTCTTATATTCTTGATATTATCAATGATATTATCTTGAAAATTATCCTGCTGGAATGACTGATCAGTGCAATTTTTTCTACAATTCATGCAAAGTTTCAAATTTCTCTTTTTTGTGTGGATAACTTTAGTGACATAATATGCAGTCTTCAGTCACTCATCATTCCATCTGATATCCTTTGCAGAGTTAGAAATCCT
>CM067313.1:28328546-28343893 GCA_034231615.1 Meghimatium bilineatum | reverse complement strand
TGATCGGATGACATACAAACACGGATTGGACTGATCGGATGACATACAAACACGGATTGGACTGATCGGATGACATACAAACACGGATTGGACTGATCGGATGACATACAAACACGGATTGGACTGATCGGATGACATACAAACACGGATTGGACTGATCGGATGACATACAAACACGGATTGGACTGATCGGATGACATACAGACACGGATTGGACTGATCGGATGACATACAAACACGGATTGGCCTCATCATCTGATGACACACACACACACACAAACACACACACACACACACACAAACACACACACGGATTGGACATAACATCTGATAACACAGAAACATGGATTGGACATACCATCTGATAACACAGAAACATGGATTGAACATAACATCTGATAACACAGAAACATGGATTGAACATAACATCTGATAACACAGAAACATGGATTGGACTCGTCATCTGATAACACAGAAACATGGATTGAACATAACATCTGATAACACAGAAACATGGATTGAACATAACATCCGATAACACAGAAACATGGATTGGACTCGTCATCTGATAACACAGAAACATGGATTGGACTCGTTATCTGAGAACAGAAATACTAATTGAACTGATCTTATGACACACACACACCTAACACCTTTTAATTTATTTTTTTTCAAATACTATAATAGTCTTTTGCTTGCGAAGCAGAAACATCATCATGAATTTGTTGAGTGTCAATGTCGTATCCTATTTGACGATTGTGCAGAAAAATCATCACCAAATTGTGAAGTGCATAGTCGTACCAGATTTGATGGTTCTGTGAAGAGCTTCTCTTGATTGCCCTCAATTTCATTTGCCATCTGGAACCCATTTTAGTGCTTGTAATGGCAATCTATATTCATTAATTCGAAATGCATGTCCTGTATAAGTCTACCGTTTTCCTCATATTATTGTAAAAACATATTGCTGTTTGGTGTGTCTTGTACTTGCTTGTGTAACTCGAATTCGTCCACTCAATATTTAAGAGTTTAAGAAGAAATGTATTTTTAAATGAATTTATTTTTTTCTCCAGTAATTTTGTTACTTTCAGTTTCCCAATCATATGTTAATACAGATATTACATTGGAGTTAAGAAATTTTGGAGATTGAGGTGGCTGCCCCACCCAATATTAAGTTATTTAACCAAGTTAGTATGCTGAAGTCGAATATAAGGCACAAAACCACATATATCGCAGCACAACTATAAACTACGACAACACATTCTGTTCTCCAAACTACATTCTACTAATCTACATGGATGTGAGAGAGAACAGAAGACAACAGCTATTGATCTTAATTTGCAAATATGTTTTAGATTGTTGAATGAACTATTGAAGTGTGACTAGCTTGTATTTTAATCGTAATTTGTGGATACTGGATATAAGGTCATTACAATTACTGCTGCTTTCAAAATGTTTGTTGTTATTGCTTATAAACGGACAACTTTCCACTCGTTAAACACTTATGACCAAGGTGGTAACCCTCTCCCCTAACAGCTGGTCAAGTTTGTATATGTTTATGACATATCTGAAGGTAAAGGTAATATGATTTATGAACCAGCGTCATAGCACACGGGTTTCCCATAAGTGCTCATAAGCTGGTTTTCCATAAACTGTCTTTGACAAAAGAATAGTCATTGGTTGACCAGAACCAGTCTGACTGTTTAGTAGCGATTTCGCCATTCTTCGATCTTCCTAAAGCCTGAGCCCAAATTTCCTACTTTCTGGTGGCTTGGTGAACCACCAGAGTAATTTTTATTTAAAAAGAAAATTGTTCTTAGATTCAAAACCCGGTTCTGCTGGTTATCTGTCGAGTGACATAGTATTACTTAATCGCGGCTCCTAAGTATGCTGATATTTCCTATGACTCACTAGTCAAATACACACCTATTTATCCTGTCTCCCAGATGTTTAACATTATCCTTGTTTCCTATATGTTTAGTATTATCCTTGTCTCCTATATGTTTAGTATTATCCTTGTCTTCTATATGTTTAGTATTATCCTTGTCTTCTATATGTTTAGTATTATCCTTGTCTTCTGTATGTTTAGTATTATCCTTGTCTCCTATATGTTTAGCATTATCCTTGTCTCCTATATGTTTAGTATTATCCTTGTCTCCTATATGTTTAGTATTATCCTTGTCTCCTATATGTTTAGTATTATCCTTGTCTCCTAGATGTTTAGTGTTGTCATTGTCTCCTAGATGTTTAAATTATTATCGGTGTCTTCAAGATGTTGGGTATTATCCTTGTCTTCTATATGTTTAGTATTATCCTTGTCTCCTATATGTTTAGCATTATCCTTGTCTCCTATATGTTTAGTATTATCCTTGTCTCCTATATGTTTAGTATTATCCTTGTCTCCTAGATGTTTAGTGTTGTCATTATCTCCTAGATGTTTAAATTATTATCGGTGTCTTCAAGATGTTGGGTATTATCCTTGTCTTCTATATGTTTAGTAGGTCTATTATCCATTACTCCTAGTTGTTTAGTCCTATTTGTGCCAGCAAAAATAAATGAATCTTTGAGTAATGAAGTTTCAGGAATATTTTTTTTTTTAAATAAACATTCCCCATGAAAGACATTTAGTAATAACTTAATTATGAGGAAGCAGAAATATCACTGTCTGTAACATGAACTACGATTATGAACAAATACATTCGTTCTACTTAGTCCATATGTTGTCACCCAATCGTAAATACACATCTATTTATCCTTGTCTCCCAGATGTTTAACATTATCATTGTCGCCTATATGTTGAGTATTATCCTTGTCTTCTATATGTTTAGTCTTAGCCTTGTCTTCTATATGTTTAGTATTATCCTTGTCTCCTGTATGTTTAGTATTATCCTTGTCTTCTGTATGTTTAGTATTATCCATGTCTCCTGTATGTTTAGTATTATCCTTGTCTTCTATATGTTTAGTATTATCCTTGTCTTCTATATGTTGAGTATTATCCTTGTCTTCTATATGTTTAGTAGGTCTATTATCCATTACTCATAGTTGTTTAGTCCTATTTGTGTCAGCAAAAATAAATGAATCATTGAGTATTGAAGTTTCAGGAATATTTTTTAAAGAAATACGTTCCCCATGAAAGATCTTTAGTAATAACTTAATTATGAGGCAGCAGAAATATCACTGTCTGTAACATGAACTACGATTATCAACAAGTACATTTTTTCTACTGTAGTAAATATGTTGTTACCGAGTCGTAGAATTCGTAAAATATCTAATTAACTTCGCAATCTATTGTGCCATAGAGTTATGTCCCATAGTATCAGGTATTTTAACTTATATTTGTTTTTCCTTTCAATCTCAACATCACTCACCCGATGTCACGTCACGAACACGCTGGTTGTGTTTACATGGATTGGGGAGTTTCCTTTCTGGAATTTGATCATCACAACCTTGTAATTTACACCCAGGAAATATCAAATATACAGATGGCGAAATTCTATGTGATCAATTATTTTTATGTATTTTTCTTTGAATTTTTTTGCCTGTTTTTCTATATTTGTTTGCACGCAATCGCCAGGAAATAATTTACGACTATCCTCCATACGTTATTGATATTGTGGTATTGTCCAGTTTTTCAATCTCCAGTATTTAAGACTCTAGTTGTTCATTCTCCAGTTGTTCAGTCTCTGTGTTTTTAGTTTTCAATTTCTTATTGCTTTCTCTAGTTGCTGAGACTTCATTTTAAATCTCAATGTATCCGTTCTCCAGTTGTTCAGTCTCTGGATTTTTAGTTTTCAATGTCTTATTGCTAAAGCTCCAGTTGTTCAGTCTCTGGGTTTTTAGTTTTCAACCTCTTATTGCTAAATCTCCAGTTGTTGAATCTCCATTTTTAAATCTCAATGTGTGCATTCTCCAGTTGTTCTTCTTCTTCATCGTTCATTCTCAAACTCCTGCTGGCTCTCCCTTGTAGCAAGACCACTGTCCTACTAGATTTCTAGCAGGATGTAGTCCAGAGAATGGAAATGCGTTGTGTCTCCGTTTTATTTGCGCCAATGGCCAGACACATCCGTCTTCGGCGGGTCCAGTTGTTCAGTCTCTGGTTTTTCAGTTTTGTATCTCTTTTTTTTGCTCAGTCTTCAGTAGTCTCTAGAACATTTCTGGAGAGTTTCTATTATTCTGTAAAATTGCGTAGACCCAGTTACCGTGCCGTATTTATTGTAGTAACCGTCCGTAAGTTACGTCGACATTTTTGTGGATATTTTTGACTCTCCCGCTGTCAACAACTTGCCAAGATTTCAGGGAATTCTCTACTTAATTATATCAACATTATTTTTTACTTCCTCACCCTTCCCATATATATATATATATATATATATATATATATATATATATATATATATATATATATATATATATATATATATATATATACAGAAAATATGCGAATAATAGCGAACTTTATCAGATTTTTTTTTAAAGTGTCAAAATTAGCACACTTTAATAATGTTTTGCTTGCAACAACCGTTTTGCTGGTCACAACTTCTGTCAAAACTCCCTTTCTCTTGTCAACAGATGTTATATTTTCCCCAGACACCCTTCTCCGCACTTAATTGTTGACGCAATGTATAGCCCCTAAAACAGTGAGTATAGAGTTGATTACAGTGAGTATAGATTACTCATAAGCAGGAAATTAAATTGACAACGGTCGTACTAGGAATTTTGGTGCAGACAAATAACGTGCTGTCGAATTGGTAATAAAAAAAGGTCGTTCCACTTCAACATGCACCAAAGAGGAGGAGTATAGTATTCTTGTAATAATCCATTGGCGAGTGAACATGAGGGTTCAGTATGTTGGTGCATGTATGTCCTTTCAGTAAGTGTATGGAGTAAAAGGTTTAAACATGAGTGCTATGGCGTACTGTTCACAAACTGGTTACTATAAAGAGGCTGGGAACTAAGATTGGCAGGATCTTACAACGAGAAGGTGCACAGTTTTGTCCCAGCACAGGTGCTGAAGTTAAAGATATCATGTCAAGAGGTGTAATATAAATCATAGGATCATGTGCAACCAGCTAGGAAAACATTTAAAGAATGATCATGCTATAGTAGATACCAATTTGTTGTGACATACCATTAAATAAATAGGCAGTTATGTTAGCAAAAGATGGAACAGCACATGGACAAAAAACACAAGAAATTTCCCACCAGGAAAAGAGGACCATCAGAAAAGCTATTAGAAAGGGTAACCACCAAAAAAGAACTATCATTATCTTCACAGAACTAAACAAATAATCTTCTGCACCGGGACAGGATATAACAGACTAAAATTTAACTTATATAGAATATGATTCCATCACATCTGTGCTCATGTAGAGCAGTAGCACAGGTTATTGAACATATTCTGCATATATAACACTATTCAAAACGATTATTATGCCAACGCTGTGCTACCAATGTCAAACATGGATAACGACACCACAAGGCAAACGTAAACGAGTGACAGCTTAAATGGCATGTTTACGCAGAATTCTAGGAATATCGCTGAGACAGTGAGAAATGTGGACATTAGACAAAGAACCGGCATCACCCCAATATTGGAATATATTAAGAGACAATATATCAAATGGTTTGCACACATCAACAGACTACCACCAGACAGCATACCACAACAAGCTATGCTACACAGATACAGTGAAGGCAGACCTAGAGACCGATCTCGCAAACGATAGACCAACGAGATAACAGAGGCGACAAATTCCCCAATAAACTCAGCACACAATAGAGCCGTCTCCTGAAAACTCTTCTACCCCTGACGTCGAAAAGGCAATTAAGGGTTTAGCGAATATATAGACTACAGAATCTAAGCAGTCGATAATTGTTTGGTGTTTGAGTGGTTATACGTGTGACCAAGGAAATGTTATACTACATTCTCTTAACACTTAATAGTCGCTGGAGGACTGGTATCAAACACGATGGTGATGACATTGAAATAATGTTATAGTAAGTTACTTTTTCAGAATATGAAATTTAAAAAAAAATACTGCATATCAAGCGACTAAACGTGTCATAGCCTGAAATCCGATCGTCACTCAAACCTGCGACGCAGGAAAAAGAGAGATAAGACAATAGACTCATATGACCATGAAAGTTTATTGAACTAATGTTGATGATGGTAAATCTCATTAAACATCACATTCACATCTGAATCGCTTGAATAATTTCTTCTCTGAGTGTTTGATCGGGAGCAGATATTGGTGAGGACGACCCTCCAATGACATATCGATACTTGAGGAACTTCAATAATTTCTTATTTCCCAAGTGTTCGGTGTGGAACAGATATTTGCTATCATGATCCTCCACTGATTGTTGTCTTTGTTTCAGTTAACTGGATTTTCGTACAACGTAGGGAATTGGAATCAATGTGCGATGTGCTCACAACAACACAGTGGAAAATCTGTCTCAAGTATCGGAGTTGGAGGACAATTATTAAAGAACGTGCGAGGTTATGTGCAAGCCATGTGCGACTAACACTTTCTCTAGTTGAAAGGTAGCATGGCCTAATATGCTCCCTGAGTTCTTGGTAGTGTATTTTATTTAAGAGTAGTCACATATAGAAAGGGAGAATACGGAGAATACTAGCATCTAGAGAACTTGGACAAAGAGAGGATTATGTAGGGAGGTAAGAAGTGACTGTGGGAAAAGGAGGAACAAAACATGTGACATGTGGTGGTTTGTGACACGTGGTGGTTTGTGACACGTGGTGATTTGTGACACGCGGTGGTTTGTGACACGCTGTGGTTTGTGACACGTGGTGGTTTGTGACACGTGGTGGTTTGTGACACGCGGTGGTTTGTGACACGCGGTGGTTTGTGACACGTGGTGATTTGTGACACGTGGTGGTTTGTGACACGTGGTGGTTTGTGACATGCTATTTGTAGGATGCAAAGATGTGTTTAAAAAAAAATGGATCAAATGAGCAAGGGCTAAACGAAATGAAGGCAAAATATTTACATACTGAATGATAGACACTACGCGACTTGACGATGTTCTACTAAGAGTTGTTTTTATTAGCTAAAAAGGTAAAGTCTTATCATATCTGTGTCGTGGTTAAATGGTGACTTCTGTGGTGGGTATCTTTATTATGGTACAGTGGTTAAGACGGAAATCTCTTTCGTGGTACAATGATTAAGTGGTGATCTCTGTCGTGGTGCAAGGATTAAGTGGTGATCTCTGTCGTGGTGCAATGATTAAGTGGTGATCTCGTTCGTGGAGCAATGATTAAGTGGTGATCTCTGTCGTGGTTCAATGATTTAGTGGTGATCTTTGTAGTGGTGTAATGATTAAAAGTGATGATATCTGTCGTGGTACAATGATTAAGTGGTGCTCTCTGTCGTGGTACAGTGGTTAAGTGGGGTCTATGTCGTGGTGCAATGGTTAAGAAGGCCTCTCTGTCGTGATACAATGGTTAAGTGTGATCTCTGTCGTGATGCAATGGTTAAGTGGGATCTCTGTCGTGATACAATGATTAAGTGGGATCACTGTCGTGGTACAGTGGTTACTTGGAACCTATGTCGCTGTACCATGTTTAATTGGGAATCTACGCCTTGGTAAAATTGTTTTGTGAATATATGTGCAGTTCTACAGTTCTTAAGCCATTTGATATGTGTGCATGGTGTCGCGTGTTCGAAACAAGGACGTGACGTCTTGTTTATGAGTGAATTTTTTCTGAGGTCCAATAGGATCATAGCATAAAGATGCATAAGCAAGGATCAGCAAAAATACTACGTTCAATGAGCTAAGAGCAGCAGCGATGTTAAATTGCATGAGCTAGGATTAGCAACGATGTTAAATTTAATGAGCTAGGAGCAGCAACGATGATAAATTGAATGAGCTAGGATTAGCAACGATGTTAAATTTAATGAGCTAGGAGCAGCAACGATGATAAATTGAATGAGCTAGGATTAGCAACGATGTTAAATTTAATGAGCTAGTAGCAGCAACGATGATAAATTGAATGAGCTAGGATTAGCAACGATGTTAAATTGAATGAGCTAGGAGCAGCAATGATGTTAAATTTAATGAGCTAGGAGCAGCAACGATGTTAAATTGAATGAGCTAGGAGCAGTAACGATGCTAAGTTGAATGTGCTAGGAGCAGTAACGATGCTAAGGTGAATGTGCTAGGAGCAGTAACGATGTAAGTTGAATGAGCTAGGAGCAACAATGCTATGACAGGTTATAACAGGCTAATGTTATAGTAGGGCGTTGTGTATGGACAATATTATTGGCGCAATATCACGATCATCAAGATCATATAATCTTGGAGTGGCACCCCGATGCCAACCATGGACTTATATTTAGTTAGTTACACTCTGCTGCCAACCATGGACTTATATTTAGTTAGTTACACTCTGCTGCCAACCATGGACTTATATTTAGTTAGTTACACCCCGATGCCAACCATGGACTTATATTTAGTTAGTTACACCCCGATGCCAACCATGGACTTATATTTAGTTAGTTACACTCTGCTGCCAACCATGGACTTATATTTAGTTAGTTACACTCTGCTGCCAACCATGAACTTATATTTAGTTAGTTACACTCTGCTGCCAACCATGGACTTATATTTAGTTAGTTACACTCTGCTGCCAATCATGGACTTATATTTAGTTAGTTACACTCCGATGCCAACCATGGACTTATATTTAGTTAGTTACACTCCGATGCCAGCCATGGACTTGTATTTAGTTAGTTACACTCCGATGCCAACCATGGACTTATATTTAATACTATAATAATATAATAATGATAGGGTCCATAACCCGTAAGAGTTCTATGACTGCTACACTGGCGACATCAGCACAAACACTTCTCCGAACATATCTATCTTCAGTCATTAGGAGGAGTGTAGAAAAATCACACCCAGACCATTCCTTTATGTTATTAATCCTGGTCCACTAGGGACCCCTCTTCTCCTTCCACTCTCGACTTTTCCGTGCACAATAATTTTAGAAATTGAGTAGTGTTTCGTTAAATGTCCACACCAAACAAGTTTACTCCTTTTCACCACTGCAAAATGTGGTTCTTGATAACCTGCAAGCTTGTTTATTTACTGGAAACACATATATTTGTCTTCTGTTTTATTCTTCTTTTTCTTTCTGTCCTCATGTACCTTTCGGTGTTGAGGGGAGAGTGAGTGTATGGTCTTTTGCCCTTCTTCTGTTTTATATAACTAATTCTTAACAAACGTATGTAGCATTTCTTTAAAAAACCTGAACCTTTCTTTCCGCGTCTGCATTGAGTGTCCAACTTACACATTGGTAAAAAAGTATATTTAGCACTAGCAATCTGAATAGATTAATCTTTAGGTAAAAGTAAAGATTAGTTCTTCACTGTACTATGAATAGCACGCAGTTTATATTTTTAACTAGCTGACGTCAGACTTCCATGGAACATCAATAATCAATATTGTTGATAAACATTAACAATGTAAATAAAACGAAACACTCACATTATTCAGCATTCTCTGAGGGATACACGTTTTAATTCCAGAAACGAACTCCATGAATATTCCCGCTATTCTATATACTAATAGTATACCCAAATTCTAAATACTAAAAACTAATTTTAATCCTTAACCCCTAACCCTAAACACTAATTCTAATTCACTCCTTTTCAATTAATAATATATCTTCGACCTCACACGCTTTCTTCTCCATATATGAATTTATAACGATAGTAAGGTCACATCTAACAACACGTGATATGGCTGTTCTCTCCGTCCACTAATGTATACCACTGCGCATGTCCTTTATATCTTCCCGCTATTGTTTAAAACAATAATTTACCTTAATTCTAAATACTAAAAAACTAGTTCTAATCATTAACCTTAAACAATAATTCTAATGCAATCGTTTTAAATAGCTATTACTTAATTTTAAATACTAATTATATTCCAAACTCAATCTTACAACAATAGTGCTGTGCATGGCAATCACAATACAAAGGTTAGGAAGTACCTCCAAACTAGAGCAAAGATAACAGTGAAGAACTATACTTTACTTGCGCCGAACTTTACTGTAATACTGATTTTACTTTTCCAAATCATATTCAACCTTGCCATGACAGTCATCGACATCTCCAGTCTTAGCTTAATTTAAATTTCCGAGTTGCCATCATCGCATATTTGGGACCCGAGATATTTCAAGGTTGTAGCGTCTTAAATTTGTGACCATTCAATCGGATTTTCGTGGGATCTTGCATGGTATCTATAGTCACCAATATCTTGCTTTTATAGATGCTAATTTCCATGTCATATTTCTGACGGACGTCTTCCAACTTTGATATGCGTTCCCAGAGTTCAGACTCTGAATCAGGCAAGAGATCGATATCATCGGCACAAAGCAAGTTACAAAGTGGTCGACCTCCAATAGTTATTGATGTCTGGAGATCTTAAAATGCCTACAACATTATATATTAAAGATATATGTTAATAAAGTACCGGGGAAAGTATGCAACCCTGACGCATTCCTATATCCGTCATGACAAATTCACAAATGTTACTATTTATGAAAACATCACTGCTTGCATCTTTATACAACACTTCAGAAACTCATATGATGTGTGCGTCTATGTTATATTGTTTCAGTGTCTACCACAGACCTTGGTGCCACACACACTCAAAAGCTGGTGTGAAATCAATGCGGTTGTGATCCAGCGTACGTTGGTGTTGTAAATGCTTTTTTATCAATATTATGAGGTCAAAAATCTGTTCTGTAGTACTTCTGTTTTTTTGGGAAAACAGCTACTAACAATTCCTTTGATTTAGCGTGTATGCTAGAATGGGCAATTAGACGAATAGTTCTGTAACTTTTGCACAGTTCTATATGCTTGTTTTTCTTAGGAAGTGGTATCACCTACGATTGTTTCCATTTTCAAGACCATGTTTTTCTAGTCCATATTTTCTGGCAGATGTCTGTCATAACAGTAATCAACTAATCTCCTGCATGTTTTAAGAGTTTCCCTCGAATATTTCCACCACTAGTGATTTATTTTCTTGCAATAATTCTACGTCAGTTGACACTTATTACCTCATATTTCTGTATTTTCCCATTCTCTGTTGTTGTTGGTTGGTTGCTGATCCAGCGGTATATGGCTCATGCCCCTTGACCTAATGCCATTAAATGGCATTATATTGTTGGAAAGTCTGTGGATTTTCAGCCCACTCGGGAAATAGCCAGAGAATAACTATCATACCTCCAGGAAGGTAGATTTCAACCTATGCACTGCTCCTAGCCACTGTAGCCAAGATAGGGTTCACTGTGTTCATTCCCCGCCACCAAATTACTACTGGTTATGCCGAACTTCTCTATTGCTCCAGGCATGCAAACAAATGTTCAAGTAAATAGGATTGTCACGTCCTGAGTCACTGTGCCTCTATGATGGGTCTCAGCCATAGGAAAAAAACAGCGCTGGCAGTTTCCTCCTCTCCGGTGTTGCACCGTACATCTCTGGCTCCCTCCCAACCACAGAGGGTGCATACATATATATTCAGGTAAACATGAAACACATTTCAACAACAAAATTAAAGCATAATTGTATAGATGACCGTGCCATGAAGCTTCTCTAAGAAGATAACCTCAATATAACGGCATGTCATCCACTAAAGTTTTCTGTTGCATGGGTGATTTGTTTAGTTGGCAATTGGTGAGACCCACAGACTCAACCACATGCGTGCTCTGTAGTTGTTAAACAAAATAATCTTTAATACTTGAGAGACTGGGCAATTTCACATTTATAGAAATCTCTGCAATATTTCGTCCACCTTTTCATTATGTCTTCTATTTCATTGAGCAACACCCTATTGTTATCTCCAATGATAGTTAGTTAGTCTTGCTGGGTGTGGCTGTGTTAACCTATTAGTAAAATAGAATGGCTCTAATAAGACAGCTCTAAATACAAAAATCATGGGCTCGATTAAGTCATGTGAAATCAATAATGTATAAGATCCAAGGGAACTAGCATAAGGAAGTAAAAGAATTATTAATGTCCCATTAGTCTGTAGGAATATCTGAATGACATAACAAAATGTAATATTAGTATTCATAACATTCGATATTGGCTGGATGGCATTGAATACCCATGGGTTGTAGCGGATTATAATAATGTTGGCTCATTACCTTGCCCATTGATGTCGAGATGAATAGTTGCTGTGAAAGAACAGAGAACAGTGTTATGATTTGATGTAGGAACTTCAGCACTAATATACTGAAGGTGCAGTGTTGTGACAGAATTGTTGACTTTAACATAAGTACAATGAGGGGAAAGTGTTGTGACAGAATTATTGACTTCAACATAAGTACACTGAGGGGAAAGTGTTGTGACAGAATTGTTGACTTCAACATAAGTACACTGAGGGTAAAGTGTTGTGACAGAATTGTTGACTTCAACATAAGTACACTGAGGGGAAAGTGTTGTGACAGAATTGTTGACTTCAACATAAGTACACTGAGGGGAAAGTGTTGTGACAGAATTGCTGACTTCAACATAAGTACACTGAGGGGAAAGTGTTGTGACAGAATTGTTGACTTCAACATAAGTACACTTAGGGGAAAGTGTTGTGACAGAATTGCTGACTTCAACATAAGTACACTGAGGGGAAAGTGTTGTGACAGAATTGCTGACTTCAACATAAGTACACTTAGGGGAAAGTGTTGTGACAAAATTGCTGACTTCAACATAAGTACACTGAGGGGAAAGTGTTGTGGCAAGATTTCAATCTTCATCATTAGTATACTGAGGGGACATAATTGTTGACTTCAGCAACATCACTGCATCATTTACCACTGCCTTCTGAGCATACTAATAAAAATAATTGGAGTCTAAATTAAATAAAATATAAACAATTTTTCTAGACCTATAGGACCAATTGCTTTATACTGTTGTCAGTGATTTATGAGTACATTTGAGCTAGTATACCAATATATATATCTATTGTTTATGTCCACAAATGCTGATAAGTTTATTACTTATTGGGGTCTTTGTTACCTCTAATATTTTATGGTAGTGTGTCCTGATATAACCTAATTGGACTTTGTCCGCTGGTTGAAAGGGCACACCTCTCCAAAAGAGAGGCAAACTCATTAACTACCTACCACAAATGCTGTCAGGCGTTGTGGGGAGTTAAACGTTTCTGTCTTTAGCCATTTTTGCTTGCCATGGTTAGGCCATTGTTTTTGACAATCTCTCTTAATCTTCCAAACTTGTTCTTGGTGTTCCTCTTGCTTTGTAGCCGTTCTTTATGCCGTTGTTCGCAACGATGGTTAGTTGGTGATGGTTAAATTCGCACAATGTGTCCGAACCAGTTGATCTGTTGTCTATATATTTTTTGCATGATATTGTCTTTAGTATCTCTCTGATGTCTTTGTTCCTCATTCGGTCTCTTCTAGTGACATATTACAGCCTTTCTCGGGTATTTCCTCTCAATATTGCAATCTTTCTCAGTCTTTGTCAGAGGCCATGTCTGGCACTGGTAACATAAGGTTGGAACAAAAATTACCCATCTGAGTACTCCAATGAAATGAATAATTGTAATCGAATCAATGACTTTATCACATCTTTGTAAAGAGGTTTGTTTATTTTAGTGAAATATCGCCACATTTAGCTGTTGGCATTTTCAATTGCCTTGTCGCTTGTCTCAATAGAAAGATGGTGTCTGTGCACACTACTCCTTTTCTGAAGCCAAACTGGATCTTTCTTAACGGTGGCTCTATTTTTTTAATATAATTCTTTGTTGTATGATTTTTTTATACATCTTTTTTTGTGTGGTTAAATATAAATATTCCTCTGCATATTTCACACTCTCTTTTGTTACCTTTATTTTTCCATATTGGGATGATAATTGCTTTCTTCCAGTCATCAAGTACTTGTTTTGTTGCCCATGTTATATTGAATATTCTTTTTAGCCATCTTACTCCAGTTGAAGCCTGGATAGTTTCAGTTGTTATGCCGAATAGGACTGATGATTTGTTTCTTGCGCTGTTTTTTAATGTATGTTTATATTTCTTGTTCTAGTATTTCTGGATCCCGGGTTTCTGTGTCTTTTGGTATGAATGGTGTGTTTTGTTATTGTTTGGTGGGTTATATAGCCCTCTGAATATTCTAGTCATCTAGTTTTTCTGTCGTTTTCGATGGTTAGTGGGGTGCCATTTTTGTTGTTTATAATAGTAATGTTGGTTATATATTTCACACCTCGTTTTGGATTTTACGTATCTGTAGAATTTCTTTGGTCTTTTAGTGCATATGTCTGAAAGATGTTCTCCGAGTTTTTTTCCATACGTCTAGTTTACCATGGTTACATAAGCTTAATTTAGCATATTGTAACACAAGTCATGGTAAATGTACCATAGTTGCAATAGGCCAGTGACAACTCTTTGCCACATTCATTGCGTCCAATTGGGCAGTGATAGTTCTATTGCCGCATCGATTGTCCTACATATTCAGCTAGAAATATGTGTATATTCAATAAAGTACTATTTAATGTTAAGAATATCTTTTACAGATTACAAACTTATGATATAATTACCAAATATTTATAATAATGTGGTTATTATAACGAAGTTTGACCCGTGTGTAGCCGTGTGTAGCTTCCATGTATGTCGTAAAAGGCGACTAAGGAGGTTATGGGATGGCGTTGCTGTCCCACCCCATATAGGGTAAGTGACCCAAAGCCATGCTGAAGTCGGATGTGTCGGGCCGAAAGGCGCAGATATTGCAGCAATGCTGTAAACCATGACACAACGTATTCCGTTCTCCGGACTTCATCCTGCTAATCTGCAGGAGCGTGAGAACGAATGCAGAAGAAGAAGAAGAAGAATAACGAAGTTTAGCATTAATACTGTCAGTTCTGAGCATACACCTCTCAATAAAGATTCAATTGGAATGTTCCGATAAGGCCGGATGTTGGTTTTCTGCTACTAAAAGATGCGGAAAGGGTAGCTCTGATTGCTTCAGTGTGTTTTTAGTGGCAATATTAAAATCTTTGCTTTATAACTTACACAATCTAATGGTGTACATCCTATTTCTCTGCCTTATATTAAAGGGTTATGAGACAGGGATGTCTGAAGATCATAGTTCCAACAGGAAAGATAGAAGGCAAAGAAGACTGAGAATAACAACGTGAGAAAATATTAGATAGTCTGACATCGTGATATGTTAAAGGGTCAACAATGTTCTGGATCAAAGGTACTGGAGATAGAGAGTTGTTGAGATTCAAAATCACATGTGTCAGTCAGTACAGCACAGGATGATACTGGGCGAAAAGGGTTGTTATATGATTGGGAACTTTAACAT